>JAAKBH010000322.1:0-117500 GCA_019776075.1 Amaranthus palmeri
ATCATATGAAAATAGGAATCCGGTTCCACCACTGGACACTTAGAGGGATAATTCCCATCCAAGATCGTTAACGTTCCAACGATAAGGGTATATAACCTACGCATAAAATAAAAACATATAGTAGCGACAGGTTTAACATTCACGATACAACTGAGAACCAAACCGGCCTCTACTAACGTAACGTAAAACGAACTAATCTTAATTCATTACACAAAAGTAAATTATTTCTACTATGATTATTATTACATAGAACGCGGTCTTGGGTGACGTGATCCTAACTTCCACCTCACTCCAATTCCCACCTGCAATAACCTGCTAGTCGTCGATTGACAACGGAAGCAAGTTCAAAGAAAAACAATCCAATACACGTCAGAGACATCATACAAAAATATCAACAAGTGGAAAGCAAACAATGTGTTCATCCTAACATGCAAAGGCTCTAAAATATATTTATTCCAAATCCCATCTTGAAACGTTGCCCGTCCTTTTCGGGTCGTCCAAGTAATAATCCAATTTATTTGGAGGAATACACTTGGGAGAGCTAATCCCAAGGCAACCACCGACCTAAGACGTTGCCCGTCCTGTTCGGGTCGTCAAAGGTTAAAGTATGCATACCCCCATGGTGACCGTAATGATCCAAACTGCCATGGGAACAAAATTTATATAATCCATTCCAAAATATTAACCATTGGGATAACCCAAAACATCCATCCTCAATTTCCAAGTTAAACTTCTTTCAAATTATTTGAGGTGTCTAATCCTTATGTGAGTCACAATGCAATATTCAAGAATGAAACAACACCAACTTGCACAACCACATATAATGTATGGTCTAAGCGTGTACCTTTAAGCAACAGCAAAAACGACAATTCAAACGCAACAGGAATTTCACCCTCTTATGAATCGAGGTCCTATCAACAAACACACAAAACGAACACGTATTAGAACGTGTTTTCACTTCTAACTCATTCCATACTACTATTATATTAATAAGACTTAGTAAACTTTAATTGATTTCATTAAATTTCAAACAAATCAAAAGTCCGCTTTAAACCAGAAACTTAAATGGCTTTTTTCGGACAGTTTAGAAAATTCAAATGAAAAATCCGACTTCGCCATTGCGTCCGGAACGCATCAATTACCTTGGACACCAATTTTCAGAATTTCTAAAATTCGTTTACTATTTTTAATTATTTTAGGCGTTTAAACAACTTTTTAATATTCCGATTTATCAAAGTAACACAAAAGACATATCCTATTTATGGGGATGTGAGGCGTCACTTTCCGGGACAGCTATGGCTGTCCGGAAATTCGTGCCATGTAACATCATCGAATTTCGATTAATAATTTCATAACTAAGACAATACCGAAAACCGAATCGTAAAACAACATAAATTCAATTTCTTAATACACAATCTCTTAACAATTTCAACCATCCAAAAATAAAACTATTTCTTACGTAAACTCTTACATCATCAAACATGAACCATTCAAACACAAATAATAACTTTAATTAATAGAATTCAATATTTGATCGTTGTACAAATCGATTCATCGTAAACTTTGGTAGAAATCATAAACCATATGATTCCAATCTCATATAAAAATAAATCCAATCCCTTAAACAAATTAATTTTGTCAAGGAATTGATTCACAAAAATTATAAATCATGAAAGTTTATATATTTTTATTCACACCACTCAACATCTCTTAACAAATTGAAATTTTGCTAGAGATATTAAGCCACAACAAATAATTTTCTTTTAAATATCAAGAGATTCTATTCTCATAACAAAACTATAATTTGTTAAAGAATATAAATTAAATAAGAAACTTAACACAATTGTATTAATCCTTTTAACAAATTAATTTTGTTAAAGAATTATACATTTAAAAATTACACAAAATACTCAATCCTCCAAAAGTCATAGGATTTCATCATAATTCAAAAGAAAGAAAATATAATTTTCTTCAAAAGAGAAAATATAATTTTAACAATTGAACTCCACTTACCCTTGGATAATAGATTGAATGATCACAAAGTTTTTTTTTTTTTTTATATACTAACCGAAATTTGAAGAAAAAGAGAGAAGTTTTCTTTTGTTTGATTTGTGAGCAAGTGCAAATGAAGAACAAGATGAAGGTTTACACCAATCTAGCATTTTAAGAGATAAAAACAACCTTCTATCTTCCTTAACCCCCATCATAAAACACAATTACACCCACATTAAGTGAGGAGTTACAAAACTCCTCCAATACCTTCCATTTGGCCGGCCACTATTAAGAATAATCATAATTAATTTTTTTTTTTTTTTATTTTAATTAATTAATTACTCCAAATGGGATTTAATTGTCCAATTTGAATTTTTAATACTCATAGAAATATTAAATCAGATAAATAAAAATAACTTATTATGCGGCAAAGGTCGAGAACGTTTATCACATATCGACGCACTCAAATTCTTATACTGAATTAATATTATTTTATTTTAATTTCGAATATTAATTTAATCAAAATTCACGGGGTGTTACAGACTACCCCCCTTAAAAGAAGTTACGCCCTCGTAACTTACAAGAAACCGACCAGCACACAACACAACACAACATATACAAATCAACACAACACATCATATAAAAAAAACCTAAGTCAAAGAAGTTTATTCATACGCGCGCGAAATTCCTATCGCCCTCTACCCCCCTTAAAGGAGTTACGTCCCCGTAACGCTACGAACCTGAAAGAGTTGAGGGTACTTTTCCCGCATAGAGTCCTCGGTTTCCCAGGTAGCGGCTTCACGCTCGTGATTTGACCATAGAACTTTGACCATCGATATATCCTTTCGTCGAGTACTACGAACTTTCTTGTCTAAAATTCGGACTGGCCGCTCTGAATAGGTCAAGGATGAGTCCAACTCTAGAGGTTCGGGATCTAAGATATGGGAGGCAGCAGCATGGTACCGTTTTAATTGGGACACATGAAACACATCATGGACCTTCTCTAAGGTATTTGGAAGAGCTAACCGATACGCCACTTTGCCTATACGTTCTAAAATCTCATAGGGGCCGATGTAGCGAGGGCTTAACTTTCCACGAGCACCAAAACGCACCACTCCGCGCAAAGGTGACACGCGAAGCAAGACTTGATCTCCCACGATAAACTCCTCAGGTCGTCTTTTTAGATCAGCGTAAGACTTTTGACGATCTTGAGCCGCTTTTAAACGATCCCGAATCATCTTAACATTCTCGGTCATTTGGAGAAGCAAATCGGGACCCAAAGTAACAGATTCGGTAAAATCATCCCAATAAACTGGACTACGACAGCGGCGTCCATACAAAGCCTCAAATGGGGCCATCTGAATCGAAGACTGATAGCTGTTATTGTAAGAAAATTCGACCAAATCCAAATGTTCATCCCATGACCCTTGCCACTCCATGGCGATAGCTCTTAACATATCTTCTAAAATTTGGTTCGTGCGCTCTGTTTGTCCATCAGTCTGAGGATGAAACGATGTGCTATACAGTAACGTAGTACCCAACGCTTGTTGCAAGGTCTGCCAGAACTTTGACAAATACCGAGTATCTCTATCAGACACAATAGTGCGGGGCACACCGTGATACCGTACAACGTACTTAATATAAGCTCGGGCTAGTTGCTCCATCTCCCAACGACAGTTCATAGGAATGAAACATGCTGATTTAGTCAAACGATCGACGATAACCCATAAAGTATCATTCCCCGCCTTTGTTCGAGGCAAACCCACAACAAAATCCATAGAAATATCATCCCACTTCCACACCGGAATGTCTAAAGGTTGCAGTAAACCGCCCGGTCTTTTATGTTCGCTCTTAACTTTTTGACAGGTTAAGCAACGCGATACATACTCAGCAACATCCCTTTTCATTCCCGACCACCAGAACATCAACTTGAGATCTTGATACATTTTATCCCCACCCGGATGAACTGAAAACTTTGTACAATGGGCTTCATCCAAAATGCGTTCCTTCAAGGATGTTTCTCCCGACGGTAGGCACCATCGACCTTTAAATCTCAAACTCCCATCTTCATGAACCAAAAATCCCTCTGCTTTACCTTCTCGAGCCTGTTCTTTTAACTTCAACAACTTCGGATCTTTATTTTGAGAAGTCAAAATCTCCTCGAAAAACGAAGGCCGAATGACTAAGGCGCTCAGACTTTCCTTTAATTCTCCCGTGCGTACCACTTCCAAATTTAACCGGGCAAAGTCCCGATGCAACTCCTCTATTCCACTCAACGCAGATAAAGAATGTTTCGACTTTCTGCTTAAGGCATCGGCTACCAAGTTCGCTCGCCCCTCGTGATACACAAACTCCAAGTCATAGTCCGCCATCAGCTCTAACCACCGACGTTGTCGCATGTTCAAATCCGGCTGAGTATAAAGGTACTTTAAACTCTCATGATCCGTATAGATTCTGCACTTAACCCCATACAAATAATGTCTCCAAATCTTAAGAGCAAACACAATTGCAGCCAACTCCAAATCATGAGTAGGATAATTAACCTCATGAACTTTTAATTGTCGGGACGCATAAGCGATCACTTTACGTTCTTGCATCAAAACACATCCCAACCCCTTCTTCGATGCATCACTGAACACCGTGTAATCCAGCTTAGGGTCAGGTAGAGCAAGAACGGGAGCCGAAGTCAACCTTTCCTTCAAAGTCGTGAAAGCATTTTCACACTCATCAGTCCATTCAAACTTCTTATCCTTTTTCATCAAGGAAGTCATAGGTCTGGCGATGCGCGAAAAATCCTTGACAAAACGACGGTAATATCCCGCCAAACCTAAGAAGCTTCGAACTTCAGTGACATTCTTCGGTGAGGACCAATTTCGAACCGCCTCCACTTTGACCGGGTCCACCGAAATACCCTCCTTTGAGACGAAATGACCCAAAAACGACACCTTTTCCAACCAAAACTCACATTTCGAAAACTTAGCGTACAACTTATTTTCACGCAAGGTTTGCAAGACCAATCGTAAATGTCCCTCATGCTCGTCTCGGTCCTTTGAATAGACTAGTATGTCATCAATAAAGACGACTACAAATTTATCCAAGTATGCACTAAATACCTGGTTCATCAAACACATAAATGCGGCTGGAGCATTTGTCAACCCAAAGGGCATTACGGTAAACTCAAAATGTCCGTAACGTGTCCTAAAGGCCGTCTTATGAATATCCCCTTCAGCGATCCTCAATTGGTGATAACCCGACCTTAAATCGATTTTTGAAAATATCCCAGCTCCCCTCAACTGGTCAAACAAATCATCTATGCGAGGTAACGGGTATTTGTTCTTAACGGTCACTTTATTTAGCTCCCTGTAATCAATGCACAATCTTAAGCTGCCGTCTTTCTTTCGCACAAACAAAACCGGAGCGCCCCAAGGTGATACACTTGGTCGGATATAACCCTTATCCAATAATTCCTCGAGTTGAGACTTCAATTCCTCCATCTCCTTTGGGGCCATACGGTACGGAGCCTTTGAAATTGGTCCCGTACCAGGCACCAAGTCTATCGTGAAATCAATTCCTCTTTGCGGCGGCATGCCAGGAATCTCCTCAGGGAAAACATCCATAAATTCATTTACCACCGCGACATCGTTAGGATTCACCTCCTTCTTTCCTTCCTGTATGATGTGACACAAGTACAAAGGATGTCCTTGTCTCACCAGTTTATGTAATTTCAAGAGCGATACTAAGTTTGTTTTAGGCCCCTTAGAAAACTTTCTATATCTAACGTTTTCCCCATGTGGTCCCACCAGTAACACTCTTTGCTCCTTACATTCGAGGGTTGCTTTGTACCTTCCTAACCAATCCATTCCTAAAATCACTTCTAGGCCCTCCATGTCTAACACATACAAGTTACTAGGAAAAACAACCTTCCCTATCTTCAAGGGCACATCTCTATACAGTCTATCGCAAGTATATAATCTCCCAGAAGGGACTGCTACGGTATAAGATACGTTTTCAAAAACTCCTAAATTCAGTTCGTCTATCTTACTTCTCGCCAGGAAAGAACAAGTTGCACCCGAATCAAACAATACATTAACAGCTACAGAATGGACGGTGAACGTACCTGTGATCACATCTGTTGTTTGGTCAGCCTCCCTGGAACTGACCGCAGATACCCGTCCACTAGCTGACAGAGCGTTCAATCCTCCCCCTTGATTTCCCAGACGTGGGGTTCCTGAACCCTCAGCCCGATTGCCATCCGAACGAACTTGTCCCCCATTAAACTGTCGTTGAAACCTCTGACCATTATGACCCTGATTTTCTCCCCCAGTTGATCGATTTCCTTGCCTCCCAAAACCCATCTGGTGTTGAGGTCGGTGTTGTTCCCCCTAGCAGACGACTTTCACTTCCCTTCTTTATGTAGCACTCGTACTCCCTATGTCCTTTCTTGTGACAGAAATTGCATTCGACTAAATTTCCTTCACAATCCTTTCCGGGGTGGTTTTTCTTACACCTCCTACAGAAATACTTCCTTTCCTTCCCATCCCGATCCAGTAAGGGTTTCATTGGTCTAGCTTCTCCCCTGAATCCGGGATTTACACCAGAATTGTTCCCTTGAAAGTTACCAAAAGTTTTTGGTTTCTTCGAGTGGAAATTTACAGGTGCCCCAGAAGCCTGTCCTAACAACTCTTTCCTCTTCTCTGTAAAACTACCTTTCTCCTTTTCTTTCTCCTTCCTTAAAATGTTCCCTACCTGAGCTGCACGCTTGTACATCTGCTCTAACGTGCTGTAACGATCACTTTCAATATGTTTTTGAATATCGAACGATAACCCCAGCTCAAAGCGTTGCATTTTCTTTTCTTCAGTGGGTACATCATCAGGACAATATTTGATGTACTCCATGAACTTATGGTAGTATTCATCAACAGTTAAACTACCCATCTCAAATCGGGCAAACTCATTCGACTTATCCTTCCTCACATGTAAAGGATAAAATTTCTCCCGCATAGCTTTCTTAAACATATCCCAATCAAAGAATCCCTCAGCTTGTTCTATTAAGCCCGCCTTACTATTCGCCCACCAATAGTCAGCTTCCCCAGTCAAATAAAAAGCTGCCTGATTAACTTTCAGTTCTTCCGGGCACTCTACGACATCAAAAAGTTTGTCAAACTCTCTTAACCAATGTTCAAGTTCTGATGGTTCTCCCTTACCATCAAAAGGAGATGGTTTATTCTGGCTAATCCTCTTGCTCATCTCAGAAGCCTGTTCAGACAGAGACCTCTCTTGTGGAGCACTAACCCCGGTTAACGCCTTTACTAAGCTCCTTAAGGCTCGGCTAGTTCCATTCTTAGCTAGTCTTTTTCGGGAGAGAGGAGGCATCTTCTGCAACCAAAAGAAAGGTACTAATTACCACGCGTTCTAAGGTCCTAAAGTTTTCAAGGAAAAGGTGTTTGGGATAAATTAACATCATAAGTAAATAATTACACATACACACATTCCATTGTCTACAAGTATATCATAATTCGTTGTGGCTAAAAGAACACTCAAATTTACCATGCATAACTTAATAAACAGAGGAAGAACAAAAAGAGGGCACTTAAATTAACTCAAAATAAAACTTTATTGATACTGTTTATTATGACAACTTACGCAAAGCGTTTTACATTATTCAAAAAAAAAAAGATAACAACTACAAAGATAACAAAACAAAAAGTGAAATAAGAATTCAGTACAAAGCATCCATAAAATCAGCAGACTCATTATAATTAGATATGTCGAAATCTTCATCATCCCCGTCGTCTCCGGAATCAGAACTAGAGCTCGAGTATCCTCCTTCGGATTCCCAGTCGCTATCCGTGGGGCTGCTTACTAACATCTCTTCCTCTTCCTCAGGTTCTTCCTCACTTGAAAACTCCCTTTCAGATTCAATCCTAAAGCCATACAAATCATAATGGGATCCCCAATCCTCCCTCTCATCTTCACTAAGATTCCCTATAGGACTTAATGGTTCCTGTTTAGGGTTTTGCATCTCATAAACACTCCCAAGTTGTGACCTGAGGTCTATCACTGGAGGATCGGATAGGTACCCATCTTCTACATGCTCCATAATAGTATCAGATTCCTCCTTAACATGAAGTTCTCCCTCTTCCATAGGTTCAGCCTCATCCTTACATTCTTCCTCTTCTTCTTCCTCCTCTTCCTCGGGCTCTTCCTCTTCTTCCTCGGGGTCTTCCTCTTCAACACCCTCATTGCCCTTCTCCTCCTATGAGTCTGATTTGGGAGTTAATTCCATTGGACTCCCTCGGGTTTACTCCTTCCACCCTCCTTGATTCAGATAGTTGGGTTATCCTATCTAGATCCATTTGTAGGTCGAAACATATCCTATTAACCTTTGTTCTAACCATAATCATTCTTTCCCTATAATCTCTTATGCTCTCTCCATCCCTAATTTTCCATATATCGTTGTTCGAAACTTCCCTCCATGCAGTTTCAGGGTCAAACCTCGGTGCATTGTTAGCTTGGTTAGGGGTATGTGGGTCCATCGGGGCTTTTCCCTTGTCCATAATCCTGAACATATGCATAAACGGATAGTAATTAAAAGATTGACAACCGAAGTCGCCTAAACTATTGTAACATTTTAATGGTTCCCACACAAGCATACCCATAACACATCACAAGACAGTCAATTTTAAAACGATGGTCCCACCCCGTCTCTCTCTACTAAGGTCAAAAATATTCCTTTATTTATAAGGGAACGTTGGCTCTGATACCAATTGTAACGGTCCGGTTTGCGTGAGCCGGATAATCATATGAAAATATGAATCCGGTTCACCACTGGACACTTAGAGGGATAATTCCCATCCAAGATCGTTAACGTTCCAACGATAAGGGTATATAACTACGCATAAAATAAAACATATAGTAGCGACAGGTTTAACATTCACGATACAACTTGAGAACCCAACGGCCTCTACTAACGTAACGTTAAAACGAACTAATCTTAATTCATTACACAAAAGTAAATTATTTCTACTATGATTATTATTACATAGAACGCGGTCTTGGGTGACGTGATCCTAACTTCCACCTCACTCCAATTCCCACCTGCAATTAACCTGCTAGTCGTCGATTGACAACGGAAGCAAGTTCAAAGAAAAACAATCCAATACACGTCAGAGACATCATACAAAAATATCAACAAGTGGAAAGCAAACAATGTGTTCATCCTAACATGCAAAGGCTCTAAAATATATTTATTCCAAATCCCATCTTGAAACGTTGCCCGTCCTTTTCGGGTCGTCCAAGTAATAATCCAATTTATTTGGAGGAATACACTTGGGAGAGCTAATCCCAAGGCAACCACCGACCTATGACGTTGCCCGTCCTGTTCGGGTCGTCAAAGGTTAAAGTATGCATACCCCCATGGTGACCGTAATGATCCAAAACTGCCATGGGAACAAAATTTATATAATCCATTCCAAAATATTAACCCATTGGGATAACCCAAAACATCCATCCTCAATTTCCAAGTTAAACTTCTTTCAAATTATTTGAGGTGTCTAATCCTTATGTGAGTCACAATGCAATATTCAAGAATGAAACAACACTACTTGCACAACCACATATAATGTATGGTCTAAGCGTGTACCTTTAAGCAACAGCAAAAACGACAATTCAAACGCAACAGGAATTTCACCCTCTTATGAATCGAGGTCCTATCAACAAACACACAAAACGAACACGTATTAGAACGTGTTTACACTTCTAACTCATTCCATACTACTATTATATTAATAAGACTTAGTAACTTTAATTGATTTCATTAAATTTCAAACAAATCAAAAGTCCGCTTTAAACCAGAAACTTAAATGGCTTTTTCGGACAGTTTAGAAAATTCAAATGAAAAATCCGACTTCGCCATTGCGTCCGGAACGCATCAATTACCTTGGACACCAATTTTCAGAATTTCTAAAATTCGTTTACTATTTTTAATTATTTTAGGCGTTTAAACAACTTTTTAATATTCCGATTTATCAAAGTAACACAAAAGACATATCCTATTTATGGGGATGTGAGGCGTCACTTTCCGGGACAGCTATGGCTGTCCGGAAATTCGTGCCATGCAACATCATCGAATTTCGATTAATAATTTCATAACTAAGACAATACCGAAAACCGAATCGTAAAACAACATAAATTCAATTTCTTAATACACAATCTCTTAACAATTTCAACCATCCAAAAAATAAAACTATTTCTTACGTAAACTCTTACATCATCAAACATGAACCATTCAAACACAAATAATAACTTTAATTAATAGAATTCAATATTTGATCGTTGTACAAATCGATTCATCGTAAACTTTGGTAGAAATCATAAACCATATGATTCCAATCTCATATAAAAATAAATCCAATCCCTTAAACAAATTAATTTTTGTCAAGGAATTGATTCACAAAAATTATAAATCATGAAAGTTTATATATTTTTATTCACACCACTCAACATCTCTTAACAAATTGAAATTTTGCTAGAGATATTAAGCCACAACAAATAATTTTCTTTTAAATATCAAGAGATTCTATTCTCATAACAAAACTATAATTTGTTAAAGAATATAAATTAAATAAGAAACTTAACACAATTGTATTAATCCTTTTAACAAATTAATTTTGTTAAAGAATTATACATTTAAAAATTACACAAAATACTCAACCCTCCAAAAGTCATAGGATTTCATCATAATTCAAAAGAAAGAAAATATAATTTTCTTCAAAAGAGAAAATATAATTTTAACAATTGAACTCCACTTACCCTTGGATAATAGATTGAATGATCACAAAGTTTTTTTTTTTTTTTATATACTAACCGAAATTTTGAAGAAAAAGAGAGAAGTTTTCTTTTGTTTGATTTGTGAGCAAGTGCAAATGAAGAACAAGATGAAGGTTTACACCAATCTAGCATTTTAAGAGATAAAAACACCCTTCTATCTTCCTTAACCCCCATCATAAAACACAATTACACCCACATTAAGTGAGGAGTTACAAAACTCCTCCAATACCTTCCATTTGGCCGGCCACTATTAAGAATAATCATAATTAATTTTTTTTTTTTAATTAATTAATTACTCCAAATGGGATTTAATTGTCCAATTTGAATTTTTAATACTCATAGAAATATTAAATCAGATAAATAAAAATAACTTATTATGCGGCAAAGGTCGAGAACGTTTATCACATATCGACGCACTCAAATTCTTATACTGAATTAATATTATTTTATTTTAATTTCGAATATTAATTTAATCAAAATTCACGGGGTGTTACAGACAGTCTTTCTGATAGACGTCTCTCAAGCCCAATCCATTAAAGTTTTTCCTACATTTACTCTACATTTTCTTTAATGGGTCAATCCAATTAGAGATGGTCTCTTTGAGAGACTGCCTCTCACAAGAATTTGTGTTATTTTAATTTTCTGGGCATTTATCAATTTTGACCGTTAAGATCAAAATTGAAAAATGCCTAGAAAATTAAAAAAATGTCTAAAATGTTACAGGTGCGAATTTAGCCGGTCCAAATTGACGGTCTTATTATGAAGCCGTTTCGTCCAAGACCAACTACAGTAAGAATTTGGGTTAGGAACAATCCCCAACAACAGCCTTGTACTTTACTCGTTTTCATTTAAACAGCCGCGAACTTTGTTTATCCTCAACAACAGCCACCAAAGTACCAAAAGTGACATCGAAACAGCCAACTTGCCCAAATGACCGGTTGTTAGCCTTTTCTTACCTTTGACCATGGCTTATGACCGTTGACCAAAATTAAAAAAAAAAAAAAATCCTTGTAACTATAGTTAACCCTAACCCAACCCATCTTCAAACTCCATTGTTGTTGACCCATCTTCAACCAAGCTTCTCCTTCACACCCCATCTTCAAATTCAATTGGGGAAGAATCCCATCTTCAACCAAAATTCATTCTACTCTTCTCTCCCAGTTTCTCTCTCCTCACTTCATTCTCTCTCTACTCTCATCCTTTCTAACAACTCATTTTCCGGTGAAATACCCAGAAATTTCTCTTCAAACTCTCCTTTTTAGAACTTATTAACTTATCTTATAATCAACTTGAAGGAACGATTCCTGCTTCCATTTGTGATTTACAAGAGTTGAACGATTCCTGCTGATGGTAACTTGCTTGCTGGGGTGTTGCCAAGGGAATTTGAGGGAATTGGATCTTCAACGGAAATACCCAGAAATTTCTCTTCAAAATGGGTGTTCGAGTTCTTTGAGGGAATTGGATCTTCAAGGGAATTTGATTCATGGGTTTTTGCCTGTTTGGTTAGGGGATTTGAGTAGTACATTGGTGAATTTAGATTTATCTGGAAATTTTTTTCAATTGGTTGATTCCTAAAGAGTTTGGTAATCTTATTAAGCTTGAAGAACTAAGATTAAGTAATAATACTCTAAGTGGTAAAATCCCAATTGAATTTGAAGATTCCGGTTAGTATTGGAGATTTAAGGCAAATTTCTGTTCTTAATTTGAGTAATAATGAGTTAAGTGGTAAAATCCCAGATAGTAGCTTGGTTGAAGATGGGATTCTTCCCCAATTGAATTTGAAGATGGGGTGTGAAGGAGAAGCTTGGTTGAAGATGGGTCAACAACAATGGAGTTTGAAGATGGGTTGGGTTAGGGTTAACTATAGTTACAAGGATTTTTTTTTTTTTTTTTTTTAATTTTGGTCAACGGTCATAAGCCATGGTCAAAGGTAAGAAAAGGCTAACAACCGGTCATTTGGGCAAGTTGGCTGTTTCGATGTCACTTTTGGTACTTTGGTGGCTGTTGTTGAGGATAAACAAAGTTCGCGGCTGTTTAAATGAAAACGAGGTAAAGTACAAGGCTGTTGTTGGGGATTGTTCCTTAATTTTAAGAAAAAGTATGGCGTGCCGGATCATTTACGTCATAAGTTATAAGCAAGGCAAAAGGATTTGGGCCCCTCACTCTCGTGCTTGGTTTGGGCCACATTGGACACATGTTGGGTCAATACCATCTTTTTCATGGCTTTTTTTTTCATGCCATGTTTATGTGAAGTCAAAAAGCTTGTATTAGTGTCAAAATCATTTATTCATAAATTCAAAAGTCTCAAAAGAAAGTATTAATAAAAAAAATTGTTTTGGACTTATACATTAAAATCTCAAGGAAAATTCAAAGGTAAAATATTAAGAAAGATTGTTTTATAGTGAGATTAAACGTATATTAGGTTGATTTATTTTTAATTATATTATCTTTAATGAATTAGTTAAAATTTTAAAGTGATAAATTCTGATCACTTTATAAAGGCATTAACTTTAAAAGTATCAACTATAACCTTAAATTGATCAATTAGTAATCTTGTATCGTAAAAAATTGAAATTAGATGATTGTGCTACTCTAGCATGATAATTTCACCGTAAGGCGATCTCTCACAAAACTTCATAAAAACCAAACTAGAATGTTTTTAAAAGGACGTTTTCTAACATTTGGCATTCTTCTTTTCAAAATATAATTTCCAAAAAACTTATTTTTAAGAATTGATAGAGTACATATCATATTTTGCTATATAAGTAGAACTATTAAAAAGGGAAACTTGAAATGAACTTAAAAGGAAAAATAAACAAATAAATAGAAGAGAATTTTAAAAGAGCAAATTAAGTAAAAGGAAGAAAAAACCAAAAATTAGAAAGAAAAAAAAAAAAACAAAACACCTCTTTTTCCTTCCCTTTCCCAATCATCCCTATACTCCTAACTATGGATGAGCATGAATTTTGGATCCTAAGAGACTAGTCTTAGACTGAACCTTGATATAAGAATTTGAATTCATCTATTTTTAAACGCTAAGGGTCTAGATCTAGATCAATGATCTTAGGGTTTTAATTTACGCTTTATAGACACAAATTTGACCATAGATCCTTTTGCATTTATTTTTTAAAAAATTTATTTAAAAACTATTATGTGTCTTTGTTTGTTTGATTTTAAATTTTGTTATATTTTGAAAATTAAGTGATTTTAAACTTTGTCGATTTATATAATTTGAATTGTAGTTGTAAAATCAAAAGACTTCATGAATATTTTATTTTAAGAACTTAAATATAGAAAAACTTCATATATTTTATCCCTCAATTAGTATAAAATATTGGAAAATTCTTATCACTTAAAATGTGTTCAAATAATTTTATACGAATAGACAAAAATTGCAAAATACACTATATTATTAATACTCCCTCTGTCCCATTGAAATTGCATCATTTTCCATTTTGGTCCGTCCCACTTGATTTGCAACATTTCTATTTTTGGATAATGGCCTACCACTTTCTTTTAATCTCATCCATACATTTTAACTCTTTTTTGATTTCATCCACACAATTCATTCTCTTTCTTCATTTATTACCACTTTCTTAACATTTACCAACTTTCTCTTTGATGCTAATCAAAGAGGACGGAGGGAGTATATCTTTTTTAGTTCATTATACAAAAATAGTTTTGGACCCAAATTCAAATCGTATAGTCGCCAGGCCCTAAGCGTGTGGGTCTGGATTAGCGCCTAAATATTTCACACCTTATGAATTTAGATCCGAATATAGGTCCAAAAGACTAGGGTTCATATATGGGTCTAACTGAATCCGACCAAAATCCAATTTATGTCTATCCCTACTCCTAAGTCCTAACCCTTTTCCAATTCCATATCTCCACCCTTAGCCAATCCTAAATCCTTCCCTTTCGTCGAACCCCACCCGTAGGTGATAGGAACCACAAGTCCACAACGACTTTACAACAATAAAGGTTAACCAAATGCATAGATTGTTCATGATTTCTATACTTATTTGACTTATTCTAAATTTAATCCTAATTTTACGATGATCGTAGGTTCAAGATCCTATTAGACCCGCTTTGGATCAACTCTTTTTTAGAGGTTTGGGTCTTATTTTTTTGAGATTTTTCAGAATTGAATTGGATCTGAAGCTTAAAATACATAATAGACCGTGGTTTAGAGACCCTTAGACCCAGACTCGGACTCATAGATCCGGACCTAGACCCTTAATAATGTTAACCTTTTTTACCGTAACACTTGACATAATTTGGTTTACAAGCTTTTTTTTTTTTTGTGGATTATGAAATATGAGGCATAGACCAAATAGTAGTTAGAAATACGCACACTAGTAACCAATTTATCATCATCATCAATTCAATATCCCGCTCGAAAACAGGGTGAGGATGAGAGAATGTGACGGACAATCTATATTTATACTCCCTTGAAAAGAAATACTAGAGAAAAACGATCAATTTTAACACCAAAAGCTGATAGCCCCGGATATTGCATCATTTAGGGATAGGTGGGACCGTGGGAATGTTCCACGAGCTTCAGCTAAATGCACTAGCAAATCATTCAAACGAAACTCAAAAAAGACTTCAGAATCTAGATGATAGTCATTTTTATATTCCATCTCCACACACTTATTAAATCTATACAATATAAAAAACGTGGAAGCTAATACCCTGGATTACTGTTCATCGCTGTCTCACGCCATGAACAGTGATGAACAGTAATTCGTCTGCTAATTATCTGCTAACCCAACAGTAGTTCGTCTGCTACTTTACTTGTACCTTGTGCCACCTGCCTCCCCTACTACCCTATAACTCCTATAGCCTATTACTTTTTTTTTCCTACCCTATAACTCCTATAGCCTATTACTTTTTTTTTCCTGCCTTATCTATCTATGGCTTTATCTCGTTCTCTAACCATTATCTGGTCCTGCCTTTATCTCCTTTGGCTTTATCTCGTTCTCCATCATCTCAATTTCTGCTGCTCCATTCTCTCATTCTCTAACCATTTCGTCTGGTATGTTGTTTTTTTACGTTTTTTTTTGGTACTGTGTACGGTTTTGATAGTTGTGTAATTTGTGGCCTTTTGTTTCTTTGATTGTTTGTTGAACAAAATTTGGAATGCTTTCAGATGTTTTTCCACTGTTTGAATAAATTGATTAATTTTTTCAAGTGTCTGTCATCTTTGCTATCTTCATTGAATTGAGGAGGACCCGTTTTCCTTTTTTTTTTAATCTATACTTTTTGCTGGAGGAAATTAGTAAAATATACTATATTAATTTTTTTGATTTTGATTTTGATTTTATAGTAAAAGAGACTGAATTTTTATTGGGTTTTTGTTGATTTATTGATGGGTTGATAGAATTGTATAGAATATTGATTGTTATATTACTGATAATTACTCTTAATATTAATTTTCTTGGGTTTTTGTTGATGTGTTGATTGAAAATTTCATACTATTATTTGTTTGTCTATATGAATCTGAATTATGCAATTTTGATTGTGAATTTTTATATTTTAATCATTCTAACATTAAAAGACTGAGTTTTTATTGGGTTTTTGATGGGTTGATCGAAAATTCCATATATTAATGGTTGTTAGATTACTACTAATTTATACAATTTTATTTGTCAATCTTATTATCAAATTTTCAATTGGTTTTTCTTGATGGGTTGATTGAAAATTGTATACTATTATTTGTTTGTCACTATGAATATAAAGTATGCAATCATTCTAACATAAAAAAGACTGAATCTTTATTGGGTTTTTATTGATGGGTTGATTAAAAATTTCTTATATTATTGATTCTTAGATTACTTGCTAATTTATACAATTTTGTTGTCAATCTTACTATCAATTTTTCAATTGGGTTTTTTGTTTATGGGTTGATTGAAAATTTCATACTATTATTTTTTTGTCAATATGAATCTGAATTATTCAATTTAGATTGTAATTTTTATATTTTAATCATTCTAACATTAAAAAGACTGAATCTTTTTGGGTTTTTTTGTTGTGATTTGCATGGGAAAATTAGATATTATTTATGTCCCAAAATCAAATAAAGGGTGTAAAAAAGGGGAAGCAATACAGAAAAACAGGGGATAGTGGAAGAACAAATAACAATACATCTGATCAGCTTTACCGGAACTTTTCCGCCACCGTAAGGGGCGGTTCCTCAGCCCCTCTATCTTCTGATTCTTCCTCTACTGATTGCAGGTACTATGAATTCTTCTTGGATTTCATTTTGTTTTGATGAAATTTTTATATTCAAAAATGATTTGGGTTTGTGTTTTGATTGATTGTAGAGAGCTATGACAGACCGTCTCTCGATGAGACGGCCTTAAAAAAAGTACCTACAATCTCATTTTATGTATTGCCGCAGTTCTGAAATAGTCGTTACATTAGACAATGTGGCACTATTCATCTTTCAAGCTTTTTTTATATATTGTGGTTAATGTGTAAGAAGAAATATAGTCAAATGAGATCTTATTTGAATCGTCTGATCATAATTCGTATACTTTCACAATATCAAATTTTTATAATTTTTTATTAAGTCTAATTTAAGATATAAATAATCAAAATCACGAATTTGATTGCTTAAAAAAGTGAAATGCTGCAAGTATTAAGGAACAGAGGAAGTATGAAATAAATTATTTAACCCATATATGAGACGCGTCTCTTGGTAAGATTGTCTCGTACAACACTTTATGTTGATTGTGTGGATTAATTGCAATTGGGTTTGGGTAACTTTTTTATCTCCCACTCTCTTTCAAAAAATAAAATTTTATACATTATATGGGTTATCCTGATTACTGTTTCCTATCTCAAGATAATCTCAATTGTTAAATTTTGGTCTTAGTTGGATTTTTATTTTATTTTTTTCCCTACTTTATATTTGTTGTTGTTAAATGTTTGTTGCTTCTTAGACTGTTACTACCTACTTCAAATTGTAAAACAAATTTTTTAATGAATTTTAAAGTATCCCTTTGAAGTTGTTCATGACTTTGAGAAATTAGTGAGTAATCACTTGATAAATGAAAATTTTACCTTAGAGAATCTCTCCTTTTTCTTTCTTTTTTTTTAAAAAATTTTTTTTTTAATACCCCTTTTAGGCCTTTGGTGTTCGAGTTAATCGCCAAAATGTACTCAATTTTTCACTTGTCAAGTCTCGATGATCCATCGCATACATGATGGGATCACTATAGAATTATAGGGAATTTTTCGGGTTAATGGTTGATGTTTGTCTCTAACTCTCTTTCTGTGACTTAGAAGGTGTGAAGGTCCTTTTTCAAGGCGGGTTCGGGATTTTTGAATAGGGTAGAAATATCTATTATTGTTGGCTATGCAATTATATTGTTTTTCATCCTAGGTTGTTGTTTGTTGTTGATTGTGTGCATTTGGACCATCTCAACCAACATTAGGATCCACATTGGCAGGTGGTACTTTTTGGTGGGTTGTGGTTGGTTCAATATCTGGCTGTTTGCATTTCGATTGATTCCTTCTCTTTTTCGTGTCGCTTTTTTTTGACGATTAGTTTCAAGAAGGCTAACAATGCACAAGACGGGCAGTCGAGGGGACATCATGGATCTGTGAATACTACATCAGGCCTTAATCCTGCTTCTTCTGACGTTTATCCTGTTGCGAATAACAATCGTGAGCAGTCGACATTAAAGTGAAAATTTTACACTATCGATTTTTGATACGAACTATTGGCAAATTGTATTTTGTTGTTATTGAATTTGATTGCAGACCCTTTTGCTTTGGACTTTTGTTGCATCATGATTTCCCTATCGATAATAATGATTTGTGAAACTATGAAATATTTGAAGCACCTTCAATTGCAGGTTCAATTGTAGGTTCAGGTAATCATGTTTCTAAATGGACTTTATGTCCAATTTTGAATTTGATTGGCTTAAAATTGAATTTATATTGCTTTGTCGTACACTCTGAAAGAAACGAAATTGGATTATTCTTTGTACTTTAGTGCTTATTAATATTTTATCTCTTTTCTCAAACCATAGAATTATACGTTTTTTGCTCCATCAGTAACATGACTTCCTTTTCCCTTGAGCTAGATGATTATCTACATCAATTTGCTTTGCCGTGTAGGATCATCAATAAAATGTTGAACGCATAGGCGATTCTGCTTTCAATGGAACTCAGCTGCAGGTTGATCAAGGATGTAGAAAAAAGAATCTACAAATTGCCGGTGAAAGTCACCAAATAATTTTATTTAACTACTTTTCTAATTTTTATGATCTTCTGTTCGTTACATACTATTTCTTCATCTTTTGTGGCTTTTTGTGAAAAAGTGAATCCTGGTGCACCTTATTTACCTAATGACTGTGGTATGCCTGAATCCTATCACTTCAAAGCTGTTGTTTTGACGTTTTAAATGTTGTGAGCCTTACACTTTGTTTTATTGAATATTATAGGCTCAACCGAGTGCGCCGACAAGCTTCCCGATAAACCACCACGATCGGAATGGTAGGCACCCACCTTGCGATGAACCTTATTATTGCATTTTGTCAGAGCCCCTATTTCTAAATTGTTAATCATTGTTCCTTTTGCTTTCCTCAAATGTTAGAAGATACATTAATTGAACTTTTTTTGTTGATTTCATTAGGTTAAGGGGTCTATTCATCCCACTTTTAATGAAAAACAAATTGTGTGTATGGTTCGGTTGAAGTTGTTTAACAGTATCAAACATAATTTACTTTGAATTGCAAGTGGGATTTAAGCCTTGTACGATCGTTAAACGCCGTCTGTGATAAGTCTCCTATTTTGCTAAGAAGACATTAGTGTTACCTCAAGATCGATACTGCTCTGAGTCTTTTAATTATTATTTTTGTTTTATAGTTTATATAAATTTGTATAAGTAGCTAGCTTCAAATCCTACAAAACGTAAAGTGAATGAGAATTAAAGATATAAACAATTGTTCATATACTTTCTCATAATGTTTTTACGTTAGAGAATTAACGATATAAATAATTGTTATTTTTTTCCTGCTCAATATATGACGTTACATTTATGCATACTTATGGTTGTTACTTATTGCTATTGTAGTAGCTCAAGATGGTTTTAAGAAGCGAAAATGCAGTCTCATGCCGTGAATATTATGCTAATCAACTTCAAATTCGCTCTTGTAACTATCTTATTAGAACCAGTCGACTTTGATTTTGAATCTCATCTTTTTGTTTTCAGAAGACATTCAACATGTTTGAAAATTTCTTTGGTCATGAATCATGATTCATCTTATTTATGTTTTGCGGGAATTTTTTTTAATTGTTAAATTTTATTCGCTTTAGTTTTAATCGAGGGGTATATTAAACCGTGATGTTCATTCCAATTATTGTTGCTTTTTCCCACGATTTCTTTACTTGCTTAATTTTGTTTGATTTAGTTTTTTTTGCTGTCATTTCCAGGCGTTCTTTTGCTTGTACCTAAACGAAGAGCGCTAGGAGTGGGGGCTGGCATCTTCTACTGGTTTGAGCTGCTGCTGTTAGGGTTGTTTGAGCTTACTCTATCACTTTGCCTTTTTGTTTACGTTAGCATGCGTTAGTTGCTTATTACATTCGACCTCAAGATAGTTTCATTTTGCAGTTTTGCTCTTTTCCTACTTTCATACTTTGTCATAGGCCCTGTTTAGCTACTGCCTTTATGATTCTTGATTGGATTGCCAATGATCATGCCTTTTACATTATTCTCTTTAAAATTTTATTGTTGGATTCAAGATTGCCATTCCAGTACTTTATCATTCAATTTTTTCTATTGTAGCCTCTGAAAAATCCTGTGACAAACTCTGAGACTTCAACTACAAGATAAATCTATATTTTTAGCGAAGCTTCAAAAATAAGTTTGTTCTATTCCTTGCATCAATTTTCGTGTTCTATGGCAACTGCAACATGCTATACTTAAAAAATCTCATATTGATTCGTACTCCGGTGTGTGTGGAAATACAGCTGATTCGTACTCCCACTGGCTGTGAACCTCAGAATCTGTGTTTTGTTTATTGATTTTACCTGATTTAGGACTTTTGCTTTTACATTAATTTCTCATGTTTATTGATTTCATATGGTTATCTTGTCTAATTTTCATATGTTGGGTTCACTTAACTCATAAACCAATTCTGGGTATATTTTGGTTTGTTGGTTTCATTTAGTTTAGGAGATTTAATTAAGTTATTCTACGCTTCATCTATTACGCTTCAATGGAGAGAGCAAAATGAACAGTACCAACCCTTAGGCGTTTTTTATATAGTATAGATAGATTAGGGTTCCTCACACTCTCTTTTTTTTGTGCAATTATGAGCTTGAAATTGGAGTAAACTTTGGGTTATGTATTCTGATTTTCTTCCTCTCCTTCTTCCTTAACAGAGAATAAGCTACTCATTTCTCTTGTGACATTAACAGGCAAGGAAAACAAAAATCAGGCAAAGGAAGTTAAAATCAGTCAGCTGGACATCAAAATTGCCCCTAACGATTTAGTTTTCATATTGATTGTCCTTTCCTTAATTTTTGTTTTATTTATGGGTTGATTGATCGTTGAATCTGCAGGTGGGGTTTTCAGTCTACGGTTGACATTTACTGACAATTACCCAGAAAACCCTCCTCGAGTTCGTTTCACCTCTGACATTTTTCGTCCTAATGGTAACGTTTCCTTTTTTTCTTCCTCATTACTCCATTGAATTTTGTAAATATTTTGGGTTCCTCTGAAAAATATACTCCACATGTTGAAGGGAATATAAATTGCAAGTTAGAGTCATCTTTTACACTTGAGGGAAAATTGCCTAGCAAATCTTACTCACTTCAATATGTAAAAGGTTTCCTTTGAATCTTTTACAATGTAATTTAACAAATTCAGGGCTTTTTAAATGTAATGTAACAAATTTAATATGATAGAGAAGGGGGCAGGGGAGCATAGGTGATGAAAATAGTAGTACAGTTGTGTGCATAGATACTTAAGAATGACAAGTGATTGAGCATTAATTGTTTGAAGTGACATAATATGAGACGGACCAAAAGCGTTACTTCAAAGTGGAGTATAGCACATAACTAGGGTAATTCAGTGAAGACCTTTTTTGGATCTCAATGTTAATTCACTTCATAACAAGTTACTTCTGCTTGTTAAGCTTATTAGTCATTGTAGAAAGATGTTGCTAGATTCAATTGTGATTTGTGATCATCAATTGCCTTCTTTGTGGTTATGACAACAAAATATCAGCTATCAGTATCTTTTTTGCATTCTTCTTAAGAAGTCAAAATCTTGTTGAAACTTTGCATTGCATAACGAAGAACAATCATAAAAGAAGTGGGATTATATTATGTTCTTGAATCTTGATGCTCATATGTGAATTATACTTTATCCTTGTGTTTGGGTTCTTCTTATTTTTCTGCTATGTAGTGGTTGGTCTGTAGTGGAATATTGATGCAGTAAACTTTATTATAACATCAAAAATCAGACAAAAACATTAGATATATATCCCTCAAAACGGCCCAAAACGGGTTATTCTAAAACCTTTACGCCACAGACAATATTAGTTCGTTGTTTTTAGAAACCTTTACAATATAGCGAATGCGATGCTATGCGGCCTTGTTTTTTCACTATGTGTTTTTCATGCTCTATATAATTGTAAATGTTATAGGATCACCTATGTGTTGAGTGTGCAAATACTTTCTGATACCATATTTAAAAATGCCTTTTCATTCACTAATATAGTAACAGCCAGTAACCTGTGAGACCGTTTTTTTGAGAGACGTCTATCAAGCTCACCCTTTTACAGCGTGATTAAACTAAAAAATGATAATGGCCTCACGAAATTAGGGATGGTCTCTCAAAGAGACCTTCTCTCAGGAATTTCTGATCTAGCAATTAATATCACTGGATAACTGATTGTACTGTTGCTTTCGGGAATGTGCAGTTTATCACGATGGTACATTGTGTATGGACATCATCCAGGATACATGGTCACGATGCCACAATGTAGTAACAATCTTAACTTCAATCCAGGTACTCTTCTTTCTTGTTATCATTCATTCACACGGTTGCGTCGATGTTAATGCTCATTTAAATTATAGTTTGTTCCTTGTTTTTTGTTGCTTCTGCTTTAATGGATCAGGCAAATGCAGTATATAATGTGTAATTTGCTATGATAGTTTTTATGGTTATATATATGAATGTGGACATCTATAATCATGCCAAAAAAAGATGATACAAGAGTATTACAAGCGTCCTTCTCGAGTTCCTGATGCTAAAAAATGAAGGATTTCGGTATCGTGCTCCTAATGAAGGATAAAGACTTCGAAGAAGGTTATGGATGAAGAAAGCTTCTCGAGTTTAACGAATTAGTTTTTTTTACCAGAATAATATCATCGACATAGTAGCAGATTTATACGTTGTATAAACTTTTGTTTTTATGTTTCGTAATTTATAGTGCTATTGTATTTTAAATTTGTAGATGTAGATGTGATTGTAATAGGACCAACAACATTGTAAGTATACATTAAAATTATAATACAATTATGTTATTGTGAACAACTTCAATTCTACTTAGCTAAACTATAAGCTTAATACAATACAATATGATTACAGTTAATTAATCCTTTTTAAACTAAAATTCTGACTTTAATGCTTAAGTTAATTATTTCTACACATACAAATTAAATTTATTCACGAAATTTACATTTTCATTTGAATTATTTGGTTTATTAAACAACCTTGTATCCTTTGCACCTTTGCAACAAATAGACAGTCTGATATATTTTCATTCATATTATTGTTGATTGAAATGTATAAAATAGGAGTATACAATTCGATAGTGTAACTTGGGGGACCGCGTGCGTAGCACGCGGCCCCACACTAGTATTTATAAAATACATTAGTAAGTTCTTAATAAGAATTTGAGAAAAATGACTTATAAAAGCCTCAAATTTTACAATAAGTCAAGAAATTCTTATAAGACAGACTCATCAAACCCGACACGTTTGGGTATGGGTCAAAAAATTTTGATTATTTTTCTTAATTAAATTAATAAGTTTTGTCCCGCCTAAATCAGTAAATAACATTTGAGTTTTTATTTTTTTAATTAGGCTAATGCCCACGCTTTTAAGTGAGGGTAATAATGCATATAGCCACTCTTATAAATGTGGGTAATTTATAACCAAAATTTCATACAGCATGCATTTACCCACTCTTATAAATGAGGTTAATATTCCCACGCTTAATAAGCGTGGCTAAATGCAAATGTCTTACCACACTTAATTAAGCGTGGGTAAATAAGTGTGAGTATATGCAACTTTTTTTGTAGTAGACTCTTAGAGTCCGAATTCGAGTCCAGATCCATAAAAATTAATGTCGGGTCTAGATCTAGCTGGATCCGAACCTAGCTAGACCCTCTCCAAACCCACCTCATGAACATACATAGTCCTAACTCCCAAACACATTCTAGACTAAACGTACATTCCATTTTACAACATTGATTATTGCGAGTTTGCGACTGTGGTAGATTTACCACTATTAAGATATACTTTTCAGTAGTCTTAATGAATTTATCTTATTTTTCATTTAGTTATTTCCTATAATTTTCGATCATTTCTATTTTTGAATATAGCATCAAACACTTTAATGTATCTTTACCCATCATCTCTATTCTAAAATAATAACCTCTTCCATTTAATTCACCAAATCCAATACTTCAATTTTGGTGCCACATCCTTATTTATTTGGGAAAATGAGGTTGTCAGGTTAAATTTTGTTTAAATTTTTGATATAAACCTATGAACAAAATCATAAAACTTAAGATGACCTAAGCAATTAAAGATGAAAAATCAGTTGAAATTAAAGATAAAAATGAAGCTAATGATAATGGAGATTAAATGAGGGCATGTTCAAATTAACGGCATTTTGAATACTTTATGTTGTAACACTACAAATAACTATTGGAATAGCGTCGGGAATTAGCGTTGAAAATAGTTCATCGCCAACGGCAACCAACTGGCGTCGACAGTTTTGGACGCTGGAGGAGAGGCGACGAGGTGGTTGACGCCATTTAGACGTCACCCTCTAAAGAACGAATGGCGACAAGAGATGGTGGACGCCATCTGAATGCCCCTATTTAAATGGTCAAAATTTGCTTTAGTTAACAGCACAAAGGTTCATCTTGTAACAAATTATTTAGAAGTAGTTTATTAAAGTTATATATGTTAATCGATCTTTCTAATTTTTTTGATGTAAAATCAAATATTTATTTTTCAATATTTTATAAGTAATTTTAAACAATTTGTCCAATGAGCTAGTAATTCTTAATTAGAAATAGTCAATAGACCAATGTCAACAAAGAGATATTCCACTACCATAGGTGGACAAAATAGTAGAGTATACTTTCAATTAAGCCACTTACCTATACTTTTGGCCATAATTTTCGCTCATTTTATTCCTAGTTAAATAGCAACATTTATACTTTTACAGCTAGTTTGGTAGGTGGTAATAAACGATGATAATGGAAATGAAAAATTAGTGTAATTTTAGTTGAAAAAATCTCTTGGTTACCTTAATAATCATGTTTATCCAACTTCAATCATCTTATTTTCTTCATGAAGTTCATTCCAATGAAACTTTTGATGAAATTTTACACTACAAATCATTCCCATTATCACTATTTAATAACACAAATAAACCACACGGACAGTTAGGGTTCATGAATTTGCAACAATATAAAATAGAATAAATATAAAATAATTATAATGATATTTAGATTATGTCAATGATATTAAAAAAAGAAAAAGAAAAGATTTGACTGAGATTCAAAATGGTAGACATACACAAAATAATAGGATAGATAGAGTATTATAGTTTTCGTGATAGTTATGGAAGTATTTTAGAGTTTTAGGACCTTCTAAAAACAAATAATTAAACTAAAGCAAAAATAATGTAAACTGACTTTTAAGGCTCCTAAGTATAGAAATCCTTTACGATAAAATATCTTACACAATATAACCCCTTACATCATAATGAATGTAGGGTCGATCCTAAAAATTTTGGGGCCCTAGACGAAATAGCACATTAGGGTCATTTTTCTTTGCAATTTATGCACCTAGATAGACCCTTCTACAACCGTTAATTTTGCTTTTTTTATATGAGGCCCTAAATGAATGACAAGTATTATTAATTTGTCTACAAATACTAAACATAGGGCATGACCTATTTTTTTGCTAAACATTTATTGTTGATTCAAACAATGATAAGTGAGTACTTGCTCTTCCCAAATTACTTTGGAGTATATTTTATGCATTTTTTCATATTAAAAACGCAAAATTTGATATCATGTAAACCTAAAATTGACATACTTTACTGCAATTTTTATATTCTAATATAAGAAATCAGAAATGATTAACTCGTTTATATTTACTCTTCTATTCTAATAATTTGCTATTTTTTATACTTTATTTTACTTAGTTTGTGAGTGAATGAATTTTTTTAAAGTAGTAAATAAATATATATGGATGAATTGAAATTAATTTGCATTGAATAATTTAATTTTGGAAGAGAACATGCCGTGCCGGTTCATTTACGTTAAAAGTAAGGCATTAAGCCCCTCACTCATGTGTTTGGGTTGGGCCACATTGGACTCTTGTTGGGTCAAACCACTTTATCATGTGTTCTTTCATGTCGTCATCATCATACTCAGTATGTCCCGATTTCCGCCCATAGAAAATTATGATCAAGGTTTGGAGGGGAAAGGACGGCGGCAACTCATACCCAGTATATCATGTGTTCTATAATTGTCATTTTTCAAATTGAATTATAACAACTCATGTTGTATGAGGTCGTTTTATTATTAGACGAGTTTATAATTAGTTTATTTATCTAATTAATCATTTTAAAATTGTAAGTGATCGTTTTTACACACTAAATGTACATGAGACAGCCTAATAAAAATAGTCTTACCATATGAAAATGTCAATTTATAAATCTATTAGTAGATGTTAAAATAATTCATTTAAATACTAAATTCTAAATTAAAAATTCGTAATTTGTTTTCTGCTTAGGATGTTTTCAAGATAGAATAGTTTTAGTATGAATTTAGTCTACACAAAAATAGCATGCACCAAATTAATTTTGATCAGTGTGAATTAAAGAATGACAAAATGGAGCAGAGAATGAAAATTATACGCTTGTAAATAAACAATTAAAAATAGTGCACAATAAAAATAATATGAGCAAATAGGCTTTTCCGAGTTCCTTGCCTTTGATATATTGGTGTTTTTTCTGGTAAATGAAAAAGCTTTTATTTGCCAAAAAAAAATAAAAATAATATGAATTAAATCTATATTAAACTCAATTGTAAATATGGTTCAAATTCAAAACCAAAAAAAACTCTAAAAATTTAGAAAAAAAAAATTAATACCGATCAACTAAATAATTTGTATATTTTTATGATTTATCAAATAAAAACAACGGTGCAGTCAAGCCGTTGTTAGCTCATTCTATTTTCCATCTACAAACATTATCACAGTTGGGTGTTTATCAATTAACATTATTCGATTGTCCACTAAAAATATAATTATTATTTTTGACTTTGATTTTACTAGGACATTTAATTTTTATATTATCCTAATCTAAAAGTCATGATTAATACACAAATTTTTAGGTGAGACGATTTCATGATGAGATTATCTCTATTGGGCTTGTTGAATGTATATTTGTTGTTTTAAAGTGATTTTTTATTATCTTAATGTGATTTCGTAGAGTTTAATAATCATTACTCTTTATAGTTTTAGACTGGTCACTTATATTTTCAAAATAACTTACAATTTTAAAGTGGTCAATTAGAAAAATAGACTAGTTATGTACACTCATCTTATTCTTGAAAAAATTTCTCGTAATTAAATAGCGTTTTCGAATAAAAGAATGCTAGCAATTAATATTTATCTTAATCATATGCATTACTTGAACTAATAACAATTTGAATTTATTTATTAAATTCATTCCACTTTGTTCAAACAAGGTAAGAGATGTGGGGAATATGAGATGTGTTGAACAAGGTAAGAGAGGCTTTAAACAATGCATTAACAGACTTCACTAAGGGTGTAAGACAATGCCTTGAACGAGGCAAGGCATGGTAGAGTTGTTGCTCAAACAAGACACATAAAAGACAAGCAAAAGAGTGCAATAAGGCCTTCTCGTTCGAGCATATATGTTGCTCATTCGAGTAGGTTTGTGATCAACAGGCAGTAGGTTCATATAATGATCTCTCGTTCGAGCAAGAGGGGTGGCTCCTTCCAGCGGTCAGCCTAGGATTCTTAAACAATCAGTTTACTTAAGTTTTGGGGCATTGATAAATGGGCTTTATTTATGTTCATTGCTATGATTTATTATTATAGAGTTAATGTGTGATTCTATAATGTTGTATACCCTCTACATAAAAGGCATATACATTCATAGATTCAACACAACAACATTTGAGAGTAAGCGTTAATATAAAGTGAGGGGCTAGCTAGGGTGTTTACCATAAGAGTTTCTTCCTTTGTATAAGTATTTGTAATCTCCATTGTTGGGAGATAGTTTTCTTGAAAGAGTATTATCAAGAAGGGAGGGTTATTTATATTTGTATTGTTGAATCCAATTATAAATAAACATATATTGAGGGGGAAGTATCCAGGATACCTCATACATTGTATGTTATTCTTTACATTACGTTTACATTGTTTTTCATCTTGTTTTTCATTTTTGAGACCTCATATAGCTTCATTTCGAGAATATATAAGATATCATAGAATTTCAAAACTGTCAAATTAATAACATATAGAAAATTTCAATAAATGAAATTGAGCAAAATGGATGAAAATCTTGAGTATAAATTTGATTACTGATAAAAGAACTTTTGTTTTAAAACAAATCTACCACAATTACACAATATATGTATAATTTGGATCCATATTTTGGAACATGAATGTTATTTGATTTAGATTTGTTGAGTTTAAACAAAACAAGATTCTCACTATAAAAAATGCATTTGAATTCAAAAATCAAGTCGTTTATAATTTATTGTCATCTATAATGGCAAAATTCAAGTGATCTTGTCATCACTCCATCAACAAAATGCATTTTTTTCCCTATATCAGCCTTATCTCTTGTTTAAACTTAAAACAAAGAATAATAATAAAAAAAGCAATGATATAATGCAAACATACATTAATACAATGCATAATATATTAATATCTTATTACAAAATTGACATTGTTCAAGACTAATATTAGACATAAAAACTACATACAACAAGTTAGGATGAACATGTGTGAGTAGAAGCACTACCAACTTTGGTGCATCCCCTACATCCATAGCCTATTTTCATTATCACCTTGTTAACTTACATTCTCAACCACTTTTTGTTTGGGAGGATAATGATTTTGAATCTTTTTTATTCATTAACAATTGCCATTTTATAAATATAGAAGTACATAACAATGATATTTTGGCCTCCTAAGATAAAAGTCTTTTTTGTTCGATGTAAAGCGTATTTTGAAATCAATATTTAGGTGATATTAATAAGAACATGAATTTTATTAATGCATTATCAATACTTTGAGCGAAAGTACTAAAAACTTGTAGCGTTGAAAACAAATCTTGTATAAGATGAAACATGTATCACTTCTCACTGAGCCAGTCAGAATACGATTCTTGCTAGCTATCAAGATGATCAAAACACACCTGACAATTTGATATTTATCAAACATAGTAACCAGATCCAACTTTAATCGAAATTTAAATAAAATTAAAATCATGTAAAAAATAATGTAGATTGTAAACACATAACCTAATTGTAAACCGATCAAAACATCAAATCTAAAATCAACTCGATGACTAGATGAACGCCCCTAACTCACCCCTATAGGTGTTTATTCGGGTCATCGGGTTGATTTCGGGTCAGGTGTTTCGGGTCGATTCAAAATCGGGTTTTGTGTTCACATTAGTCTTTACATAATTATAGATCCATTTTTAAGTCGGGTCAAATCGAGTTCGATTATAAAAACGGGTGTCTATCAGATCGTCAGGTCTGTTTTAAACACCTCTCGCGCCTAACATTAGCCCTAACTTGAGACTTGAGATGAAAGTGAATGTCAATATTATTATATTGACGATTAATTACTCGAGTCATAAAGAAAGCTGCAACAACCTGCGTTGGGGTGTATGAAAGCACATTGTTAGAAGTGACATTTGCTTAGGAATTGCAGATGCATTCATTCCCTCTTTTCAATCTCCATTTTTCTGCAAATTTATCTTCTCAATCTAAAATTAAAACTATAACAAAAAGGGTTTTTATTGTCACAACAAGTACAAATCTTGAACTTGGAAGAACACCCAAAATAGGAAAAAGAAATAAGATTTCAATTTTCAAAGATAGTACCCTTTTTTCTTATGCAATTTCCAAATTCAAATTTGAGCTGTATAACCCACAAAAATCTCTTCTTATACAATACCCATATCATGTAATCTTATGATTTGATTCAAAATGGTGAAATGATGAAGGTATGATACTTTTATTTCTATTTTGGGAAAATTATGGGTGAAGAAAGTTGTAATTATCCTCTTTGTATTGGCTTTAAATTTTAGATTATTTGTTTTTTGGGTTTTTGAGTATTGATATTATTTGGGTATTAAATGATTTTGATGTTTATATGTTTCTAATTTTGCTGATAGTGTAAACCTTCAAAATTTTACTAATTTGAAGGGGATGGTTTTTTGTCTTATGATTTTCATGTATTATTGTAGATACAAGGTTTAGGTATATGTAACTATGGAACAATGCATATCATATTGGTATAGGGTTAAGCTTCTTTGCATGTAGGGTTTTGAAATTTAGAGTTTTTTTGGCCAAGTTTATTGATAAATATCATATTAATATAGTTTTTAAGTGTTTTTGCATATGGGTTTTGAAATTAAGAGTTTTTTTGCCAAGTTTATTGATGCATATCATAATAGTATAGGAACAATTTGATGAATTTTAATTTGGAAAATTTTGGTGATTGGAAAGTATATTCATTTCCAATACTGTCTTTTTGAAGAGAACCAAACTGAGGTTGAGAATCCACCTACCATCATTTTTAGGTTTCAGAATCATGCTTACTTAACAATGGAAATGATGCATTTCTATGGAGGTAACCTACTATGCTAGCATTGATGCTTACCTGGTTAGCCGACCCCTATCTTTTGGCATTAAGGCTCCGAGATTGTTGTTGTAATGATGCTTACCTGGTTACTTTGTGAGAGCTGTCTCGCGCCCCTAATTATTGTCTTCTAACTACCTATATCGTTTTGGGTACATGTTTTTTGTTTGAGCTCAATCAAACATAATATGCTAGTTTGTTCACCTTTTGGATTCACTATTTGGTCAAAATGATGCAAAAATAGCCTAAAATTGACCATTATTCACTTTTTTCGATTCACGATTCGTAAGGCGATTAGCGAATCACATGACACATCTGTAACTATGAGTCTATGACATGGGTTACTTCAACTCCTTCATGTAACATTGGCTCGAGGCATTTTAACCACCTTTTACCCTAAAACATAGGCCCACCTTTCGTGCTTGAACCAATAATCATCTTTCGGATGCTTTAGCCTTATCAGTATATATTTGCAGCATATGTGTGGCCATTCCTATTTAATGTGCATCATGAATTCATGATAGCTAAGATGGTTTTCGTCTCTTGATGATGTTTTTAACCCAAGTAATCTGTTCCCTTTTGATTACCGTTTGTGAATCCAAACGAAAAAGGGACCTTGTTTCTTATTTATGTTACTACCTAGGTGAATTTAGAGGCCAAGAATATCTTAAAAAAAAGGTTTATTTCCAAGATTACCAGTTGACCATTCTTATTCACTTTCGATGCAGGAGGCAGGGACTAAAGGTCCGACTGGTTGCTACAATTCTTGCAATCTTTATGACAATATGTTGGAGATTCTTGACGGGTTTTTGCAAGAAAGACTAGAGGTTCTGAGTTTGATAGAACATACTTAATATCTTTGCTTCTTTTCGGCTGTCGCTGACTTAGAAATTTTTATTTCATTTGTGGTTGTTTTGATTATGTTGGATACTTTCTCAAGATTGAATCTTACAACAGGAAAAAGTAGAAAAAATTTTGGATACTGAAGTCAAGCAGAGGTTTGAGATAATGCTGGTACAAAATACAGGGTAAGTTCCTTCAAACTAAGATATGGAGACTAAACTGGGAGAAATGCTTTTAGATCTCAAAGTTACATTGCAGAATAGACAACTTAGAGTTTCAAGAAATCAAGTGCCGGGACCTCAAATTCTTAAATGAGAATGAGGTAAACTGAGTGGGTTTTTTCCGTTAGTGCTACTACCTCCGTCTTTAAATCTTGCACCATTTGACCTTTCACATCCCCCAATTCACAACTTTAGTCGTTTTCAAAGTTAATATATTTATGTTTATCAAAAAATTTATGGAAACTACAAATTAATATATTTTAGATCGAGACAATTTAAACAAGATTCCATATGATTGTGTTTTAACTTATAGATTAACAACAGTATAAGAGGCAAATTAGGCTGATTAACAACAGTAAGTATTATTTAAAGTGATTACTTATTATCTGAATAAGGTATATGTATCTTATTTGTATAGGTCCATGATAATATGTACTCCAACATTCAACAAAAAAATGCAAGTGAAGTATTTGATAACCTGAAAATGTAAGCCAAAGTCTAACATCTTTAGCTAAACCCTTTATCATTTTATCCAATTCTTGACAAATTGGTTTTTCGTTGTAGGCCGAGAGAAAGTGAATCCTATAAACAAAGTGATAGTGAGATCGATGTTTCCACGTTGGTAAGCTATTAGTTTTGTTCTTTACTTTTCATCTACTTGTTGATTCAAATTTGTTGTAATGATTCTAAAGAAAATGAGAAGACATCAAAGAAATTTTATACATGTTGCAGATTACTCATGGATTTTTCAGCATCCTGTCTGAAGTATATAAGGACAACTCTAATCTTCACTTCATTCCTTCAGAAAATGTGAGTTTATTTCTTTTCTTTCCCCTTTGTTTCATCCAATATTAACATGTGTTTACGACACAATGATGGAACAATTTGCAAACGTGTGTCTCTACTGCCGTAAAAGGAGAATGTCACTATATCAAAAGCAGATATCGGAGTCATTCGGTGAATATTTGATTATTAGGGGAAAAGAGGAGGTCTTTGATGGAAGAAGGTGAAGACTCATTTGAAATGTTTGATCTTCTTGATGTCTTGATATAGTTATGATTTTTTGGAGTTCTCATGATGAAAAATGGAAGAATAATGTGTTTTCTTCAAATCTTTCCAATGTTAGAAGGATTTATTAAACATAATATCTATGGGAGTTTTTCCCCATTTGCCTTTCCGCCATTTCCCTCCTTCTCCCCTTTGGTATCCAAATTAAGGAAATGCCATCCCTTCCTTTCCCTCTATTTCATTGCATTCTATTTTAGCATAACTTTTGTTCCCTCAGACGTCTCTTCTTTATTGTGTTAGTGCTCATTTTTTCCATGAATTGCACTTGTATGGAAAGTAAGTCCTACATTGTGTACTTCTAAAAGGAGTAGTGATTGAAAGTTTACTCATTTACTTAAGAATTTACAACTAACATTGTTTGTGATTGTGCCTTGCCTATTGTTTCATTGAATGAATCCCCTTTTTGGGAAATTTTTGGTTTCTGGAGAGTGTGAACTTTGTAATTCTCTAGGATATTGATAATAAGCAAAGACTATTGGGCTCACGAATTGTACTATTTACAAAGAATTCGACAACTTAATGCCATGATGCATAAATGTGCACTTTTCTTTTGTATATATTGGGGTAGAGGTGATATTGCTCATTGTTGGTCACTGGATGATGTCAATAATGCTAGTTTGATTCTTGCAATAGCTATAATTATGTTGGTCACTGGCTAATATTACTCATTTTTGCACACAATAAGGCCTGCTTTTATTTGGCTCTGTGCTTTAGTTGATTGCTCCTTGCACTATACCTTTTTTTGTCTTTCATAAGTTGCACCATGCCTATAATTCTTACGCTGCATAGGACTGTTTGCATGTATGACTTCTCGAAACATGCAAAACTTAGTTTTAAAAAACGCGCCTCGCTTTGCTCCTTGTGCGCCTCGATCTCAGGCTCAGCCGAAAACGCCTCGGTTGGGTGAGGTAAAGCCCACTTCAAGAGACGTGTGCCTTGGGCGCCTCGATGCGCTTCACGCCTCGTGCGCCCGGTGCGCCTTGTTTGGTTGGGTACTTAACTTATCCTTGTTTGTTCGGAAAAGAAATAAAACTAAAAATTCTAATTTACTGAATATGAAGTTCGAAAAATTGTTCCTTCTTTATGAAAAACAAAAGGCATGCAAAGAACATAACTTTGCGAATTCTTCGTATTCTCATTTTAATACTTTTGTGCTAAAGTAGTGTTTGAGTCAAGAATAATAAAAGTTTACAAGTTTGTTGATACTAAAATATAAGTATCATGTTATTTGAAGAATTATATATGTTTTAAAATTGAATTTTAAGCTTTAGCGAAAAAGTGCGCCTCGCATACAAAAAGCCCGCGCCTTCGCCCTGCGCTTTGCGCCTAGGCTCCAAGGGCCTTTAGCGCCTCGGTGCGCCTCGCGCTTTTTAAAACTAAGATGCAAAATGAATTCATTATTTTCAAGATTTATTTGAATTATAGATATTAACAAGTGCCATAGTAAAGCATCTTCTTCTCTTTAAAAATATAATTATAGCAAGATTCGTTTTCCTTGATGAGGTAGAAGAAAAAACTGGGAGATGAAGAGATTGGAGGACAAAATGAAACGGGTGCTTATTGTTTCCCAAAGTCTTAGTGTAATTTACTCAAAAAATTTTATATTATTTGAGTTTAGTTCAAGAAAAATAAGCTCGAGGGGAAGAAATTTTCATTGGATCACACATGCATTCAGTAGTCTCAAATGGCAACTTATCATCATAAATTAAAGAGCAAGAGTTATTGGACTCGAGAATAGTTTATTGATCTAGGCTTTAGAATTTAGATAGGTAACTAATGGAGGTATTCTGCACGAACAGAATCTATCTAATTTTTGAAAAACCTTACCATAAGGGCCGTAATGACATACTCCTAAATCTGTGGGGTTTTATCTTTGTCAACAAACCATACTGATAGAACAAGTAGAATTATCGTATTGTCCCTTTTGTCCTTCAACCGAAGATATAATTTTTTTACTGAAGTGTGTTTTACTTGGCTTGAGTGAAATCTGGACTTGAAAAATCTTGTTTTGGTATGTTCAGATGTCCTCTGTTTTTGGTCATATGAATGTTGATCTTTGCATAAAAAAGGAAACTATGATAATTAGGTGGCAGATACAGGCGATAGTATCTTTGTGTTCGCACTTAACTAGACATTTATAGAAGGGATATCGTAGATTTCTGAAATTTATATCTAAAAAGAAAAAGATTATAGCTTTCCTCTTTGGAATAGACAAGTGTTCTTTCATATTTTTTTATTCAAAAAAATCCCCCCTTTGATTAAATTCTGAAAAAACCTAAGAATTAAACAAAAGGCTTTTAATTAGCATCCATGTTATTCTGAATAATATATTGAGTCAAAATTCAGTTTCTTTGAAAATTTTACATTTCATTTGTTACTGATCAAGTTTCATTTTTGTATCTCGGGCCAATGGATTCAAGCAAGGTACCCCATCAAACAATTTTTATTATTCTGTATGAATCTTTGTTCTATTTTTTTTATAGGCAATGTTATTTGATACTAGTTGATTTTAAATTAAAACCTTTTGATTGAAAAACCTTGTTCTGAATTTCAATGCCCTTTTCAAAAGAAGTTATGAATAAAATATAGATAAAATTTTGTATAGAATGTAAAATTTGAAACAGAATTTTGTTGTTGAACTCAATTGGAGAGTTATGCAATTGGTTGCAATGACCACTAGAACATGTAATACTTTTGGAATCGACATTGTTGTTGGTGGTGTTTTAACTTTGACAAATAGGTAGATCATTTCTTACTCCGGATTTGCTCAATTTTTTTTTCTTTTATTCGGGATTCACATCATAAAAATTAGTGGGTGTGCTCTTTTTTTTTTGTTTTTTTTGAAGTTTGCATAGAATATTTATTGCACAACTGAGATAGAATTGCACCTTCACGGTTCTACACAGATAAAAATTTTCTACTTAATTTGTTTTTCTGTTGTATGATTTATTTGTAACGTATTAAATGCGTCTTTTAGTACTTTTTTCATAAAAAGTTTTCTATTGGCTTGAAAATTTGAAATTGTGAATAACTTGGATTTATATGAACTTATTGTTTGCGTTTTTCATGGGGGAGCAAGTAATAGCATTAAACCTCCCATTAATATGTATCTTGTCTTATGCTGAAAATCTTCTTAAACCCTTCACCAATAGTGTGTTGCAAAATGCCATGTTACTTTGAGCAATGTAAATTTTTATTTAAAAATCTCATGAATCAACAAGTAACGCTTCACATTTTGAAGCTCGCTTATTGTTGCTCCTTCTTTAAATTAAGGTTTATTCATATGGATTTTCAGCTGATCGATTCTGGTTTTGTCTTTCAAACTTCAGGAAGTTTCTGGTTCTATATTAATAATAATTTTTTTTCTTCTCCCGTTTGTTTTTTTTGTGTTCCTCAGGAAAAATCTGATCCCCTTGATGAGAAAATGGAAAGCGCTTCATCTGCTAGAATTGCAATTGAGGTACGTTTGAACTTCTTAAACCCAATTTGTTGGTGTTGAGAACGTTAAAATGTAACAACCATATGATTTGACAAATTCTAAAATGTAAATAGGAGGGCAAATTTCAAATGATTTCATAATTATAAATTATTGATAGCAATATGAGAACTTGAAGTAGATCCACTAGAAGTGATTAGTCTCGGATCTTGATTGGTTGGCAATATTGGTATGAGTATTAAATGTTGTATCAATTCCATTTTTGTTTTCCACGATGAAAAGAGAACGTGGGTAATCAGTGACTAGATCTCTATTGTTATATATAAATCTATTGGTGGATTTTTATGCGACGTTTTGGGATGTTAATCCGGTCAGTCCTCCCCTTACGAATTCCGAATATCAAATGTTTTGATAAGAGCAATAGAAAACAATTGTCCTCCTTAAATTCAGATTCTTAGATCGAGATTCGAGTCTAATTACTTTATCGAAGAGGGACTCCCATGTTTTGCGGACAAAGTTAGTATGTACAGTTCATTCTTTTTGTTGCCAAGATTTAATTGTTACTAAATTCCAACACCGATAACTACCGATTAACTTACTGTAACGAACTTACGACCATCAATCCGTATAATTCTTGTTACATTCAATGTTCTTAAATTTATAACAAGGAGTATCTCAAATATCGTTGGCAGGTGTTCGCTTGACATTAGATAGACATTTTTGTGCCTCAACACGTGGCGAAATGGGAAACAATTGTTTCATTTTTCTCTCTGATCCCGTAAATCTCGTATTCAGCTGAAAACTCATAAGAATTAATATACATTATGTTTCTAATATTTGCTGCTGTTACCGAACATTAACGACTCTAACGGCCATGTACCTGGTCAATACTAGCTAATCGATTTTTTTGTTTAATTTGTCGTATTTAGGTGCGTTGTTGCTACTTTTGTAAAGAGATCTTTAAGATCTTTTGTCATATCTAGTGTCCACATAACATTATTAAATATCCTTGAAAGTTATTTTGCGAAACCGAATCTTCTAGAGTTTGTTTCTTTTATTTTTTTAATTGTGAATGTTAATGCAAAGGGAAATTTTCTTCGGCGCTAGTCCCATGGTTCTGCATATCAACCAAACTGTCTTGATTTCTCCGACTCATTCGACATAAAAAAGTAGCTGAACCATTTTCTTTTCTGGCCAAGACCCTATTAGGCTTTTTAAGAGATAGCAAGTCTGTCTCTGCATCTCCAGACCAAATTAGCCACTTTTCTGAACCAAATACCCGTTTTTCATAAAATAAATCTTTCTTAGAGTAACTCAAATTGGCCAATTGCTATTCCAATTAGCGTCTGGTGCCTTTTCTTTTACTTCCCTGTCATTTCAGAAGTAGATTCTAATCAGTTTTCTAAGATCAGTAGTAGGGAGCATAGATATATTGTACTAGAATTTGATCTATGCCATGGGCAAAACATCATTTTTTGGGAATTTGCATTTTGCTTGTTAGTTTTGTTTTCGATTTCATGTGAATCCTCATGCTAATTTCATTCTTGTAATCTCTTAGAGTTGTTATAGTCAATGTATCTTTTGTCCTCAATAGTTTAATAATGAATAATCATTTTTGTATTGATACCTATCTTAGATTGATTCTCTTCCAGTATCTGATTGCTACTCGGTAAGAATTTCATCTGTGGTAACTGGTAAGAATGTAGGATTTCTTAAGCTAAAACCAACATCTATATAATGGTTGATAGATGGAATATCAATCTAACCTCTATTCTTTCTCTCCCTCTTAACCTCTTTTTCTATTTCATTCTTAATTGTCTCTTTCTCACCTCCTTTCCCCTTCATCCCTTTCATCCTTGCCTATATCATCATCACTTCTTAATCTAGTCCTTTTTATCGTCATCTGAAGTCATCCCTGCATCTTCCGCAATGGCCCTCTCTTCTCCTTTACCCCCTTTTTCTTTTTTCATCACGCTAGTAAACTAAAGGTCTAGAATTTTGGGAGTCATTATGGTCTTAACCGACACTAGTGGTCCATGGTAGGTTCCAGAAAGGGTGACTTGAAGTTTCGGTTCATGTACCTTTTGTGACTTGTGACTTGTGACTTGAAGTTTCGGTTCTAGGAAGGGGGTCATTATGGTCTTTTTCTCATCACGCTAGTAACACTTAAAGACACGCTTTCTAGAACCCACCACAGTTTTACTCAATCTCGTACAGTTTGGGGTCCTTATTAGTAACCACTTACTGAATATCCATGACGTGCTGATTACCTGGGATGATTGATTACCAGCATCCTGTTTTTATTTTGTGACTTAGACTTGTGTAATTCTGTGTGTTAGGGTTGGCTTGTTGGTGATGGAAGATTGGTGAATATGATATGCCACTTGCTAGTATATTGGACTTGTATTGATGAACATAATTTTCCATTTGGTGATAACCATGTGAAGACACTGATTGCATCCATGTTTAGGTGGCCATAGATTTCTCTATTTGACTTGCAAATACCGGTGCATATATAGCGAAAGACTAATACACTGTGCTGATGCATAATTAGGAAATTTGTTTTGTTTTTGTTTCATCTAAATTGTCTTGTGGTGGTTCCCAGGGAGGTACAAAATTTATACTTAAGCTAACTCAGGCTTCACAGCCTCGGAAAGACCATGATGAGGAGTCAAGTCAGGATTCACTGCCTCAGAAAGAGCCTCCGGAGGACTATGATAAGTTACCGAGTCAGGCTATGATGCTTCTGAAAGAGCCTCAGGAAGACTATGATAAGCTGCTGAATCAGGCTTCACCTCTTCCGAAAGAGTCTGAGGAAGACTGTGATAAGCTGCCGAATCAGGCTTCACCTCTTCCGAAAGAGTCTGAGGAAGACTATGATAAGCTGCCGAATCAGGCTTCACTGCTTCCGAAAGAACCTAAGAAAGGCCAGGATAAGCAGTTGAGTCCAGCTTCACAGCCGCAGAAAGAGCCACAGAGAGATCATGATGATCAGCTGAGTCAGTGCACAAAGGTTATGCATTCTATCTCATCCCTGTCAAAGATTTACCGATTTAAAATTTTTCTTTTGACTCGGGAGTAGGCTACAGAATTCGTACAAGCTAGGGGGAAATGGAATTAATCCTTCCTGCTGGTGGTGAGATTAAACCTTGTCACAAGGATAAAAGGAAAAACCCTGTAACCATTAAGTCAACCCATGATTCTTTTAAGTCGTACATTTTGAATTGTGTTGAGCTGTTCTAGCATTCTTTTCTGATTCAATCTTTTGGACTTGGGAGTATGATACAAAATTCCTACCAACCGATGATTCTCTTAAGTTGTACATTTTGACTTGTGTTGAGTTGTTCGAGCAGTCTTTTCTAATACAATTTTTTTTATAGGTTGAACTTAGGAAGTTAAAACCGAAGTGGCTTGAAAGGTTTCTAAAAAGGACCTTCTTTGACCCTTGCTCCAAACATCCTATTCGCCGGAATGAGTTGAACAAGTACTGCATAGATTGTGATGCTGCTCTTTGCCAATATTGTTTGTCATTAGCTTCCCATACGAAGCACAGAGTTCTGAAAATCTACCGTCATGTTTACAAGGACGTGGTTCCGCTTGATGAGATAGAAAAGCATATCGATTGCTCACGGATCCAGGTGATATCTCTTGTTTTTAGTTGAATGTTTCACATAACTTTTTGTAATATAATGTCTTTCGACATTTATAGCTTATGGGGTCTTCCATCTTTCTAAAATTTTGATGATTTTGTAAAATTGGAATGTACTAGTGATACTTTAAGAAGGTGCAATGCAGATTAGTGTCCTCGACTATTGGTACTATACGAATATCCAAATTTTCTGTACATGCTTTCTTCTTTTGAAGATAATTGGAAAGTTACTACCTCCTATTCAACCCATTAGTCTCATTTAGTTTTTAACACTTGTCGAGGCAACATTTTAACCTTTAATATCTCTAATTATTATTAATTAAAAATTATAAAAAGTTAATATTTTATATTACCTCCTATTCAACCCATTAGTCCCATTTAGTTTTTCTCGCTTGCCGAGGCAACATATTAGCCCTTAATATCTCTAATTATTTTTAATTAAAAATTATAAAAAGTTGATATTAAAAATCTTTGTATTGAGACGAATCAAACAAGATCCCACATGACTATGCTTTAACTTATAGATTAAGAGTAAAACACACGGCAACAGTTTCACTAGTTGGTAGATAATGGGAATTATCAAATATTATGTTATATGAGTACCTTAATGTTTGCAAGTGAGAAAAAAGAAAGATAAAGAGTCTTGGAAGTTGTTTGTTTTTAAGCTTACTGTAATGCGGATTACCTCCTAATCTTTGTTCGTAAATGCCTCTAGCGATACAGGTGCAATAGGCAGCTCGTCATATCTTTGACTCCTCTACCGCACACGGGGTCGTGGGGCAAAACAAATGAGGAATCATCATGCCAAACATGCAAAAGAAAGTTGATAGAGCATGAGATTTTCAGTTACTGCTGCATTTCTTGCAAGGTAATATAATTGATATTTCATTTCGTAGCATCATCTATCCATCTTACTTGTTCATTGTCATGTGTGCTTTGAAACATAAACAAGTTTGTTGTGATTGAATAATGTAATTCTGAAAATGTTTTTTGTTGTATGTGATTGAATGATGTGATTCATCTTATTTGAATTCGTATATTTTATTGGAGATCAATTGATTAAACTTGTGGCATTTTCTTTTGTATGGATCCTTGCTAGGAAAATAGGAACAGAAAAATGAAATATTGGCAATCCTTAAATAGTTCTCGTTTACTCCCATTAGGATAACAATCTTCATTTAGAGAAATTGTTTTCTTTCCTTGATGAATAAAATTAGGAACCGAAACATGAAATATTGGCAATCCTTAAATAGTTCTCTTTTCCTCCCTTTATTTGGTGACGTGGATTCACGCTTGTTTTTTATTTACTCCCTCCATCCTATTTAATTTGCAGCATTTTCCATTTTGATCCGTCCCACTTAATTTGCTTCATTTCTTTTTTTTGGGTGATGGCCCACAACTTTCTTTTAATCTCATCCATATATTTTAACTCTCTTTTAATTTCATCTACACAATTCATTCTCTCTCTTCATTTATTACCACATTTGATTTGCACCTCTTTTATATAGGTTTAAAACTAATTCATAGTTGGTGAACAAGACAAAGACGAAAAAATAAGTAGATGAGATTGTAAGAGATTAGAGTATGAATTTGTTGATGTGCTAGAAAGACAAAGACAAAGACAAAAAATTATTAGCAATGTTTGAGGCTGATTGATAATCTTGTTGCACAACTCGGTCTTGATAATCTTCATAGCTGAGAACACTCTTTGAACTGTTGATATTGGACGCCAACTTCAAAAGCTTATAATAATTTAGATATGACTTCGGCAAACCAAAATGAACTTGGGTATTGGAGAGTTCACAAAGTGTAGACAAGTTTGAAAATACTTATCAATAGAGAAATTACTAACAAAAGCATCCATCTCAACACTAAGAAAATCTTTAATGCCTTTTTAGTTTACCAACCAAAGATTAAAACAATTTTTCAATCCATCTAAGCATCCATCTAAACATCTTCTTCCACATCCTTGCTTTTCTTTGTGTTAAGAATTCAGTTATTTTTGTGAGAGGCCGTCTTTCAGAGAGATGGCCTCAAAACAAGAAGCCCACATTCTTATTTCCTCTTTAATTAGTATTAATTGAGCTATTTAACCCATATATATAGTGCGTCCCTCGAAAACAACCGTCTTGTGCAAACTTTTAGAGATAGCCATCAAATTTTTCTTATATACCAATATCTTCCTTGATACGACTATTTAGCTTTCAGCTCAAATCTTAGTTGCTCTTCTTCCTCACAACCCTGCAGCCCACCATGCAAATTTTTGCAAACCAATAAAGAAATATTCAAAAGGTTTAGACACGAGATTCGCAAAGGGTAGACGGCCTTGATGAGAGAGTCGAAGGGGGTTATCAAGATGATCAATGAAAAACCATGGAACATCAATGTCTATGTTGTGGGTTACAAAGTCCATTAGCCACCGATTCTCCTTAGTGATCATTTTTGAGAGTTAGATCCCGAAATGATGCACATGGAGTGAATGTTGTGTAGGACCCTTCTTTCACATTCGATTTATCTTGAGCTGCCGTAATTTGGCTGAATTAACATCAAATTATGTCTACTTAGTATATTCGTATATATGCATCACTATTTTTTACAATGTCATCGTCTGCTCTCCGCTGTTTATTTTCTTCTTTAATAGAGTCGATGATGCAATCTATCAAAAATCATAGACCTTTTCACTGAATGGCTACGAAGAACACATACAAGAGCAATGAAAACCAGTGATACATAATAATTCAATCGAATTTTTCGTAGCACCTTTTATTTCTGATCAATAAACCATTTAAACCCCGTGTTGCCTATCATGTTAGCATTCTTATTGAAGATTTGTATGTTTTCAGGTGGATGCATTTTTGAAAAAGCCAGATGAATCTTCACCTCCATTTCTGTTGCTTGATAATGCGGAGCCAGAAGCCCCAGAAGACGCAAATCAAGAAGAAAACCAAGACGTAGAGCAAGAAGAACCAGCGACAAAGAAGATTCGCAAGAGAAAGGGAATACCTCATCGCGCACCTTTCTATTAATTGCTCAAAAAAATTCCCCCCTTGATCGGGTGGATTTGATTTAAACCATTGTCGTTTCCTTTGATTTGTTGTGAAGTTTTCAAGGTGCATCGTCATGCTGCAAATATTTGCGGATATTTTTATCTAAACCATTGTTGTTTTCTGTAATTTGTTGTGGAGTTTTCATTCAAGGAGAGGCGAAAGCGCCTCTATGGTGCATCGTAACCCTATATGAATTTGCGGATATTTTTATGTTTAAATGTTTTGTTTGATTATGTAACCGAAATTTATTCTAGTTTCATCCATCGCGATTTTCCTATATCTATTTTAGTGATCACCTGGTTTACAGATCTTGATCATGAATTCATTTGAAGGGAAAATATGGTAGCTTGTTGATGCTCCAACTCTAATTCCGGGCTCACAACCCGAGTTTGAATCTACTTGAAAACGCTTGAAATACCCGAGTTTGAATCTTCATGAAAATGCTTGAAATACGTGAGTTTGAATCTTCAAATTAACTTGGAAGTAATAAGTAAAGAGCGTGTTCGACAAATGGTTTTAGTTATTTTTTTTAATTGGTCAAACAGCTAAGAAAATATTTTTTTCGTTGATGAGTTTACACTATTATATGATTCTCATTAGGGCTTACCTTGAATCACCGTACTAAATTGGGGTGAGAAAAATATAGGAGAAAAGAAATAATACAAGAAACTTGTTAAGGGAAAAAAAATAATTTTTTGGAGTAAAAGTCACCAGATTTGGCATTTTATTGGTGAAAATAAATTAGATGAAGGGATAGTGAAAATTTCCAACAAACTAGACAAGAAAAACTGCAAACATATAAAATTGAAGTTAACTTCAATGGTGATTCATATAAACAATGATTAGTGGAAGATGAAGGTGAGGTCGACCACGAAGATGACAACTTAGCTTTGGACGATCATTATGAGATCGTCAATTTAGTTAGCCCAATTTGTGCATGTATCATTATTTATATTTTCTGGGTGTTAATCAATTTTAACATTAAATTTATTAATTTTGAAAATTAATAAATTTAAGGTCAAAATTGATACCGTTATAATTAAATTGAAACATGCCAAAAAAATTAAAAAAAAATGCCCAAGATGTTACGCACACGAATTAGACCGGTCCAAATTAACGGTTTCATCATGAGGCTGTCTCGTCCAAGACCATTTGTAAATTAAATTCATCAGTTGATTAAGTATTGGGCCAAGGAAAGGGGAGAAAAAAGTTAGCCCACAAATATATCAATGTACTACATTTACTCAACATTTTCCCAAATGGGTCAACCCAATTAGAGATGGTTTTCAAAGAGACCGTCTATCACAAGAATTTGTGAATTAAAAAAAGAAAATTTTAGAATCACCTTTGATACATCAAAGATCATCATATATCAATGATGAAGTTGATTGTTGAAATTTGTCCATTGGTTGTTATGTTTTGGGATAATTCTTGACCTCTTACTCGATTAATAGTTAATAATATAATGAAAAGTTAGTATAGTTTTGATAGGAAAATCTTTTAACAATTTTATGCTTGTTCTCCTTCAAATATCTATTTCCTTCAAAAATTCATTCCAATGCGTTATCAATTAAAATGGCGGTAAAAACTAAATTATTTCAAATGATAAAAGTTTCATTACCATGAAAATGTATGTCATTTCATAAAAATTTACTCTACAATTCATTCTACGATGACAAAAACAAGCAACTTTATTTTACAACCAAGACAAAAAGATCTACTATATACATTATGCAACACTTTTTTTTATCTCCAATCTTATAGTAATACAACATAATCATATACAAAGCCGGAGCAAAATCACATGTTATGATAAAAGCTTCTTTAAAGTAAACCTAACTTAATAGAAAACTAATTTAATGATATAACATTTGTTAACGAGGCATCAACAAAGATTCATCAGGATAATTATTTGAAGTGTGGCTAGAAGAAGGGTATTCGGGCCATGCCAACAACGGGTTACCCGATTTTGGATTCGCCATGCTAGGCGGATTTGAAAATCCATGTATCGACACATACACTCCTTTAGGACGAGTATCAGGAAGGTCAATAATAGGTTCATCTTTATTCCTGAAAACGGTAGCCACTTTTCTCATAGTAGGTCTCAGATTCGAATCTAAATGCAAACACGCAAGTGATACACGTAAAATCCTGATAGCTTCACCCTCATCGAAATTCTTCCCAAGTTTAGGGTCCACACACTCTACAAGTTTACCCTTTGCATGCATATCCCATGCATAATCCACCAAACAACTTTCCCCTAAAAGATTACTAAACCTCTTCCCACACACAACCTCTAATGCCACCACTCCAAAGCTATAGACATCAGACTCGGTTGTCGCTTTGCCGGTGTAACTCACCTCTGGGGCCATGTAACCTAATGTTCCGGCCACCATAGTAGTGACACCTTGCGTGTTTTTAAGCAAACGAGCGAGTCCAAAATCGCCAAGACGAGGGTTGAAATCGGCATCTAACATGACATTGCTAGGCTTGACATCTCTATGCACCACAGGGTCACCACATTCTTCATGGAGGTATAACAAGGCTGAGGCCAACCCATTAAGAATGTTGTACCTTGTCTTCCAATCAAGAAAACATCTTCCTGAAAGGAACTCATTTAGACTCTTTTTGGCCATGTAGTCATATACTAGAAGAAGACTTTCTTCCTCATGACTCCAACCTTGAAGTTGTAATATGTTTCTATGTCTTAGCCTTCCAATTGTGCCTATTTCTGCCATATATTCCCTCTCACCTGTAAAACAACGGACAAAATATCCTTAATATGTTAGATCAATACAAGAATATAATAATACTAGCAGAGTCAGGGTCAATCTTAGATATTTTAAGGCCTTGCGTAAAATAGCATATTGGAGCCTTGCGTAAAATAGCACATTGGGGCCCTGAGTAAAATAGCACATTGGGCCCTTTTCTTTTGCAATTTATAAGCTATATGACCCTTTTACAACCATTAATTTTTCTTTTTTGCCCAAAGACCCTTTGCGACGGCCCCTCTTGCCCACTCTTAGGACCGGCCCTGAGCAGAGCCTTAATACCAAAAGATTGAATGCAACATCTTCTCATACCTAGTGCTGAATATTTCACTTTAAAAAAGGGTAATTGAGATTCAAACCCATGCAGGCCCGTTTCTAAATATTTGGTGGCCTAGGGCAAGATTAAAAAATAGGGGCTTTTATATAGAAGATTAAAAATAGGAACCCTTATGTAGAACATTAAAAACTCACCATTTGAATACAAAGCTTTAAGTAGAAGAGAATAAAAGAAAAAACTTATAGTTCAAGAATGCTCCAATTCATCTCAATTTTCTAATTAGTTTAAAATATCTTACAAATTCTCTTGTTATCCAAATAAATATGGAAATTTCTCTTTTTTTCCTTGAAATTGTAAAGAATAATGTTAGACATTTATTATCGTTGTCATTAATATTTTATTTCTACTATAGCATTTTCATATTTATTTTTTTAATTTTATTAATGTTTTAATTTGAAGACTCAAATCTATATAATTTTTAAAAGGAAAAATTACCCAGAATAATACGATCTTTCACTGATTTCCCAAGAATAATACGAACTTTCAATTAACCACCAATAATACGAACTTTGACATGCATTTTCCGCTGGCATACATGAGCTGTTTATAACCAGTAGTACAGTTCTTTTTTTGACCGTTGCTCAGCAGGTTTCATCTCGTATTATTTGTGGTTAATTGAAAGTTCGTATTACCGGTTGAAACCTGCTGAGCAACGGTAAAAAAAAGACCTGTACTACCGATTATAAACTGGTCATGTATGCCAGCGGAAAATGCATGTCAAAGTTCGTATTATTGGTGGTTAATTGAAAATTCGTATTATTCTTGGAAAATCAGTGAAAGGTCGTATTATTCTGGGTAATTTTTCCTTTTTAAAATATGGGACCCTGGGCCTTTGCCCCACCGCCCTAGGCCAGATACGACCCTGAACTCGTGAGCTCTTGTCACCCGGCCTCTGATACCATGTCAAAGAAACAACTCAACAAAAAACTTAAACTAATGGTTGAGGTCCCAAAATACGTTATACACTAACAATTTTATCTTTTCATAACGATTTACATAATCACGATTATTAATTATATATTTCTAAAAAAAAAAAAAAAAACTAAAATAAGGACTTGAAAAGACAAACCTTGTTGAGAAGTAGCAGAGATCTTCTTAACAGCAACAGTTTGAGGAGGATCAGAAATGTGGCCCTTATAAACACTACCAAACCCACCAATACCCAACAAATTTTCCTTACTAAAATTCTTAGTAGCCTTACACAATTGTTTATACGTAAACTTCCTCGGCGCATTCGCCGCATACTGCCTCTCCAACTCCTCCAACCTCCTCTCCCTCTCCCTCCTCCTCACCATCCGCCGCCGATACACCACCATCACAACCACCCCAAACACCACCAACCCCAAAACCACCGGCAACACACACGCCAAAACAATACCCTTTTTCTTATTCTCTTTTACCGTCCAATTTGGTAAAACACTAGAGGTAAAAACCCAATCATGTAATTGGTGGGTTTCGGTTAAAATCCCGGTTGAGGCAGTAAAACCTATGTAAGAAAAAGATGGGATTTTTTTAGAGATTTTTAGGGTGTAATTTAGGAAGGATTTTAGTGGGTCCCCTTCATAACCCACAAAGATTTGGAATTGTTTTGTGTAGCCATTGTATTTGATTTTGAGTCTTATCTGTCGTCCATTTTTAAGGGTGATGTTAGATGTGTTTAGAGATTTAGCGATTAATGAGTGCATTACACTTGTTGTGTCGATTGCTATGTGGTTTCCGTCTGGGTCCCATTCGTTGGCGTATGTGTCCATCTCGATTGCTACTTGTTGAAAGTCAGATTTACCTGCATAGGATGTATAAGTAAATAACGGTTATTTAAAAAAATAAAGTTGTAAATTACACTTGTGTTCCTACTCTGTAAAAGTAAATAACGGTTATTTAAAAAAAAATAAAGTTGTAAATTACACTTATGTGTTCCTACTCTATAGGAAGGGTTTTGAGATTTTATTTATTTTTTTTTTCTTATTTTGTTTGTCATTTTGTGGTTATAAGCAAATCACCGTTACACTAAATTAGTACCTTTTTCGTTCCAAATTAGTCGTAACATTTGAAAAATGGTATTACTCATTCATCATTCTTAATTTGTGATTAACTTTTAATCTGTAAGTTAAAAATTTGCCAAGTGAGATCTTATTTGATTCGTCTTATTGCAAAGATATTAATTTTAAGTTTTTATAATTTTTTATTATACATAATTAGAAATATTAATAATTGAATTAGTCCATTAAACTGCGTGAAAAACAAATATTAAAAGTAAATTAGGAATAAAAGAAGTAATAATTAATGCCCATGAGTAATTGTCCTTTGTAATGCTATAGCAAATCATGAAAATTATTAGTCTCCACTATCTTTGTTCTAGTTTTTATCATCTTATAGTTTCCTCCTCTTCGAAATATTAATAGTTGAAGTTTGCCTTAAAACAAAATCTGTACGAGCTTCGCGAAAAGCGGACAATATCATACTAGAGAATTTACATTATTTAATATAAATTATTCGTGGCCATTTGACATTTATTAGACTCTTTAATAGCTATAGATTATAGACTATAATCACAATTATATATGTCACTAAAGAGTAAAGACCAAATAAAGTGTCGCTAAATCACTTTATAATGGAACTTCAAATAAAAACCAATAATTATTATACTAAAAATATGAATTAATGATATTTTTTTAACGCCATTAAATTCAATGTCGTAAGTTAAATTTGTTGACGTGTTGTAATGATGATTTATGACATTAACTAAGTAATCATTCAAGATTTTGTAAATTTAAATCAATATCAATGTTACCATCAGAAACCTATATATCTCTGTCATCATATTATAATAATGCAATTATTTTTTAAATTTTTTAATAATTATTAATTTTTATTAAAAAACCAATTATTTAATATCAAAGAAATTTCTTAATGAGTCATTTCTTTAGTAAAAAAATACCTACGAAACGACAAGAACGTCTATTTAAGTTTTCCATCAGAAAGGACCTGCGTTTAATATGACTACTGCCTTATAAATAAATAAATAAATAAATAAATAAATAAATAAATATGCAACGATAGCTACATCATGATCTTCTAAAAATCTCAATCTTAATCTAACTTCTATTACTTGGCCGGTTTTATGTTGAATATTCCACACAAATACAAATAATCCTTTTTACTACCTTATCAACATATATTTTTCAAATAAGACAGGTCTTAACGTGAGACACGTTTTATACATGAGTTAAATAGTTTAATACTTTCTCTGTTACATAATACTTGCTACATTTCACTTTTTTACGCAATTCAATGCACAAATTTGATCATTAATATCTTAAACTGAACTTATCTAAAACTTATAAAAATTTAATATTATGAAAGTATGTGATTAGACGATTTAAACAAGATCCCACTTGACTACATTTTTACTTACACTTAGTCGCAATATGTAAAATAAGCTTGAATGATGAATAGTGCACAAAATCAAAATGTAGCGAGTATTTCAGAACGCAGGAAGTAATACAAATTATTAATATATAAATTTTTATTTTTGAGATTTTTTCGCTGAGTACGGAATGGATAATGAAAATGAAAAGTTATGTGAAAAGTAATATATGCTTTAACTTAGCTTATCACTTAATATTATTCCCTCAATCTTATAGAATTGTTTCCTTTGATCAAAATTTTCACTTCACAAAGTTTATTCGTTATAGACCAAAATGTAATAAAAGTAGATAACAATTATATTCTTTATGTCTAGGAAAAAATTTTGAACTAAAAAGAGCGTGAATTTCAAGGGCCAAGAAAATTATATTTAGTCTAGTTAATAATGTTAGAAATACTTCACATGTGAGATAAGATCCCACATCGATAAAATAGTGGGTTGTTGGCTTGCATATATAGTTGGTGAACTAATCTTCCTATAGCCATATGGTTTTGGTGGGAAACAATGAACCTCACCGAGTGTATATGCAAGTCAACGCTCGTAACCCGTGGGTTTGTGGGCCCGAGCCCGCGGGTGTCCCGTGTCCCCACGAGTGGGCCACGGTGAGATTATGTGACGAATTGTCACGGCCTAATAAATAAATTTATTTATAATAATAAAAAATAATTAAATTAAGGAAAATAAAGTAAATAAAACAAAGAAAAATTGATTTACCCCGGCTTTAAGAAGATAAAAGATTGTGAGATACTAAGATGCACTCCGTCTCCTAAGATATCACGTGTCTTAGGCCCAACCCATTAAAGCTTAATTTCTATTCTTATCTTGCATTTTTCTTTATGAACCAACACAATTAGAAATGGTCTCTCAAGAATTTGTGTATGAGATGAGTTGGTCTAATATTAAACAACTAGTCTTGTGAGAGACCCTCTCTTAAAAATATGATCACCTAAAAACAAGAAGCTCACATTCTTATTTTCTCTTTGATTTGTATTAATTAGGCTATTTAGCTCATATATCTAATCCGTCTCTTAAACAGACCATCACAATGAGGATTTTTCGGTCTTACCCTAAATTAATCAAAAGAAAAAACTAAGAGGACATAAAATTAAAACAGAAGGTCTTTTGAGAGACCATCTATGGAAAAGACGATTCTCCCAACAGCACAGCCCAATGATTTTAAATTTTAAAATAAGACTGATTACTAATCAATTACTTATTTTGTAAAATAAGCTGATCTATATTTACCCGTATATACTAGAGACGGTCTATAGCAAGAATTTGTGAAATTAAAATGTACAGCTTGCTTAACCTTGTATTTACCAACCAAGCAACTACCACATTAAATTAAAACACCTACTTAAAGACCCAATAAGTACAATTTCATTCCAACAGAAGAAAGCAGGCCAGAGAAGCACATGTGCTCTATATTTTCCCTTTTGAAAAGTCAACAACTATATACCATTGTTTAAAAGCTTGATTTTTAAATTAATTTATTAACTATTATAAATTTTACTGTATTATATTTTCTTAATTTATAAGTTATAGCATAGTTATGTAAACATTTGTATTATTTAATTTATCTTAATATAAAGATTATTAATATATGTTTATTATAGTTTTTAATTATCTGTAATTAAAGATGTTAAAAATAGTACATTGTCAAATGCGTCAAGTCAAATGAGACATATGACTGATCGAAAGGGATTACATCTTACGTTTTCAAAATGTTAAGTTACTGAAATCTTTCGAAAAAGGATTTTCTAAATGCTGAGAAAATAAACAAAATAAATTTATTGATTAGTTAATTAATTTGATGGAGGATAACAAGAATGTTAAAAGTTAATTAATTAATGCTACCCACATAACAAAAGTAGAAATAAATAATTAGTATTATGTCAAATTTCTAATTCCAATATACATAAATAATGAAGTAAAACATTCTATAACTGTTTTTATTATAAATTATCATATACGATGTCAAACACAACCAATACTGTGAAATGAACGAGTAATTATTTTCAAGAAGCTCATAATAATGTTGTTTAAGCAACTTAATTTTTACAATATGTTTTATTATTAATTACTATTAATTTATATATTGGTCCCAACTTTAACCTTTGCCGCCATGGAAATATTTTTTAAGAGTTACTAAAATATTATATTTCCTCCGTTCTGAAATTCTCGCTACATTTTCGTAATCGACACTATTCATCGTTCAAGCTTATTTTATATATTGTGGCTATTGTGTAACAAAAAATAGTCAAGTGGGATCTTATTTAAATTTTCTAATCGCATACTTTCATAATATTAATTTTTTATAATTTTTAGATGCATATAATTCAATATATAAATGATCAAAATAACACATTAGAGTTCTTGAAATACATATTGCTAAACTACCTATAGAATTAGTAAATTAAAGTAAAAAAGCTTTCAATTCTTTACCTACCACACCTCCATTAAGACCAAACTTTGACTTATATCACCATAGCTCTTAGCACAACCTTAGAACCAAGTTCCAATTCAATATTATATTTAAAATTCATACAAAATAATTTCTCTAATGATCATTAATTATTTATAAGTGCAAACTTTTTAAAATTAATGTGATATAAATATAATCTAATTCTAGTATTTTACGTTTTATTAACTATATATAGTGAGCAAAGATTAAGGAACGAAGCTAATTCATCATTAAGTTTTAGGAGCACAAATTAAAAAGTTGTGAAATTCTTTTAATTATCATGAGCTAATTAATAGTGAATTGCTTTTTCTAGTGGGTTGAATAATCAAAATAGCCTATAGTAAATTTAGCTGGTTGAAATAACTTAATCATAACAATAGGTTTATAATCAGCTGGTCAAACCAGTTATTAAATCAGCTAGTGTAATCAGTTAACAAGCCATTTACCAATATGTTGCCTTATTTTAAAAGAAAAAACACCAAATAATTTCATCATCATCATACCAATTAGTGCATCCCGCCTATAGAAATTTATGATCAGGATTTGGGGAGGGAAGGACGACTGCAATTAAGCCTATTCAAAAATACCCGACCCGACCCGCTAACCCAACTCAGCGGGTCAAAAATAAAAAAATTGAAAAGTCCCGCCTATAGAAAACTATAACCAGATCTGAGGAGAGAAGGACGGCGGCAAGTCACCAACTCATACCCAGGGGCCAGGATAGCACGGTCAAAGAGTCTCCGGCTCGAAACTAAGCAATCAATAAGTCAAAAAAAAAGGAAAAATAAAAATAAGGCGAAAATCTAACCTTGGTGCAGTAAAGGATCATTGAGACCAAGATAAGAGCCAGCACTTTTAGGAAGAGAAGATTTATTATCAGGAGCAATAACAAAACTCATACCATCCCCAGTATAAATTTGGTCTAATCTAGGAAATATATTGAACGAAAAACTTGTACAAAATGAAGCAGGCCATATTTGAACTGGTTTATGGTATAAAACTCTTGCTACACTCATAAAATCATTCGTTCCGGTACTATTCGCCGAAATCGTCGTCAAATTTAAGTACCCTTTTCCGGGGGAGACTTTATCCATACATATAAGATCACTTCCTTGGCTACAACTTGATGGGTTGAAGCTAGGAAATGAGAATACGACTTCGCCTTCGTTCTCGCAAGTCGGAGAAAAAGGCGAAGTCGAAGAAGATGAAGAGGAAGAAGATGATGAAAATAGTAGTAATATGGTGGTGGAAAATAGTAGGAAATAAGAGGGCATTTTTTTTTTAAGTATGGGATGTTTGTTTTGGGGAGTTAAGGAAAGTTGAGATTTGATGAGAAAAGGGTATTTTTAGATGATCAATATAAGTTAAGTTTCTAAGATTTTGGTCATTTCTAGAAATGTGCTTAGATGCATAGTTTTCTATGTGAGGTCTATGTTAACTTAACTTAAACATCATGATCTTTTTATATTGTGGGATGGATGGATTTTTGTGTTGTTTTATTATCTATGTGGGTCCCACTTTTGTTTTTAAGTCTTTCTTGTAAATTGTCTTTTAGAGAAAAATTAGTATTCTTCTTTTTGAAAGTTCTATTATCTCAAGTTTATTATAGGTATTTTTAGTTGATTAAAATAGTTAGTTATCCATATGATATGTACATAAAGTATCACAATATTATGTAGAAGTATAAATCATTTTGAAACTTTTAAAAATATATTTACAATATCGTATTGAAAATTTTTAGATTGTGAGGAAGTTCTTAAGGATTGAAAATATCTAAACTGAATCAATCTGAATAGAGAAAAATTAATTGAAAATAAATTGAAAATCACATGTTGTAAATACTAATATTTCTATATCTTATAATTTGTATTTATTACAGTTTCATATGTCCTAAAAAATATACTATCTTTGTTTTATTTCTGAGTTAATTTCCATTTACTTTGTCACACATTGTTTTACATTATTTCTAGAGGTATTCAAAACAGACTCGATGTTCGATTGACACCCGAATTTATAACCGAACCCGATTTGACCCGACTTAAAAATGGTTCTACAATTATGTAAAAACCAATGTGAACACAAAACCCGATTTTGAATCGACCCGAAACACCTGACCCAAAATTAAACCGATGACCCGAATGAACACCTCCAATTATTTACATCATTTAATGCTTAATATTGAGACGGAGAGAGTATTATTGTCTTTATTAGTGGCTTTCATGGAAATTTAATTGTAATGATACACTTTGAAAACTTTACACTATCAATTTAGCTAGTTAGAACAATGTCAAATGGTTAGAATTTCATCTTTCAAATGTGAAGCAAGAGTTTCAATCTTCACATTTTTTATGAATTTTGAAAAAATATACAAATCCATCCACTTTTTTTTTTTTTTTTTTTTTTTTTTTTTTTTTTTTTTCTTTCAGAACATCCACTTATAAGTGGTAATTTAATTTCTAGGATGTCTAAATGATCCCAAAACCCACATAATTAAGTAAATTTAGATGATATAATAAGAATGTATGACTACCATATAAAAGTCTAAAGCTATATAACATGTATGTAGCATAGAATTATCTTTCACTTGCCTAAAGATTAGACCCAAAATTCTTAGAAAAGAAAAACGAAAATTCCCTTCAACTATAAGGTATAATTAGCTCCACAAAAAGAAGTAGTAATATTTGACTAGTATACTTATTTATTTATTTGTTCATTTATTCATTGAAATGGACTAGTATACTTATCAATGTTTGTAGGGGTGTTAAGCAAAAAAAATTATCGAATAATTTAAATTTATCTAAATACAAATTGATTCTGGTTAATTAGTTGATTGAAAAAATTTATTATTTTTGATAAGCTCCTTTACAATAATTTGCTCTTAACAATGAGCTCAAAATAAATTGGCCCTTATTAAAATAGATATATTAGTAAAATAGTATTATAAATAATATGTTTTTGTTTGTTAGGCCTTAGGGCTAAGCCCAAGAACTCTTGTATATATATATATTAAATTAATAAAAATACCAAATAAAATATTTCTAGCTACCATGGTATCAAATCATAAAATAGGAGTAATTATTTATAGTAATAAAAAATTATTTTACTAATACTTTTTCTACTTTTTAATAGTTGTTACAGTCATTGTAACAATTATTATTCGTTAACTACTGATTTTAAACATATACTTAGCTTCTCTATGTTAGTATTGTTTAATGTAACATAATGAGATCTAACAATTTGATTCGTCTTATGCACATTTTTATAATATTCATATTTTAGAATTTTTTATCATGTAAAATTAGATATGTTAAAGGTTAAAATTGTACATTAGATATTGTGAAAAACAGAAATATAGCAACTAATATTAAAAACTAAAAAACGTTTACAATTTTAGCTAAATGTCAGTTATATCAATTTAAAAAATTCAGTTTATCAAATCAATCACTATAGTCATCCATCAGTTACCAATCAAATAATGTCATGGATTATGAGGTGATACAATTTTTAATATTTTAATATTGTAGATTGTCCATCTTTGTTGACCTTTATGCAAGACAATGTCTTGGAAGCTAGCCAATAACAAATTCCCCTTATAAGAAAATTGAAAAACTTAAGTTAATTGATCACCACATGGTTCGTGGACTTAAGTCTTGGTCTTTATTAATCTATAGTACCAAAGGAGCATGGGGACCCAGATTGGCTGTATTCCAATGAATATTTATTTCTCTATCCTATTTTTAACATCAACCCGTCACGAATTCAGAATAAAATTAAATGATATCGATATTAATAATATAAAAGGGTTAAACTTGGGTTAACTTTGTAAAGGCAAAGGTAAAAGTCACTTCCAGTATCCCGCACAAGATAGAGTCCGATGGGGTTTTTTTCCTGAAAGATCAGGCGGACAAATCATACTCGTTCTCCCAAATAGGTAGTAAAGAGAAATGCGCACAGTTAAGAAACCCCTAATTGATACCTGCGCCCATGGGGTCGAACCCCAAACCTTCTGCTTTACATGCAGATATACTTTCCATTGAGCCACAAGCGCATTATCACATATCAAAACTCATACTAGCTTAATCAACACATATATTAGTATCTCTGACTATATAACTGTGTACATAAGTTATGTTGTTACTTAATACTCCCTCCAATTCAATCGTGTTGTCCCATTTGTTTTTGGACACTATTCACGTATAGTCATGTAAGATTTTATTGATTCGTCTCAATGCAAGGATTATTAATATCAATTTTTTATAATTTTTTATTAAGAATAATTAGAGATATTAAGGGTTAAAATGTTGCCTCGGCAAGTGTGAAAAAGTAAATGGAACAAATGAAATGAATTGGAGGGAGTAGCATTGACTGAGCATATTTCCACTACTAATTGAAGGGTTTGCTTATTAGGTGTAAATAGTTGTCACATAATATCATAATAATCGAATATTTTTGAGCATATAGTTTGTATGCATAAGATGAAAGTTATTTAGATAAATTTATGTGGAAAATAATTGTCAAGGGAATTTTAACTTTTTGAAATATACGTGTTTTGGTAATTTTCTCGAAAATTGGATAAATTTGTTTATTTGACATTTGAAAATTTATACTCTTATTTAAAGCATGTGAATTTGAAAAAAAAAAAAATTGACATGGTGCTTGGTGAGTAAATTTTCATGCTTTGTGGAATTTTAGTTAATCTATACCTTTTTCATATTGTTTCATAGGAATTTATAATAATAATAAAAATACTGATGATTTATTTTGAAATGTGTTCATAAATTTTTTTTGACATAAACAATATTTAAAATAAAAACTTATATTTCGAATATATAACATATTACGGGGTCTCAATCATAAATTAAAATTAAATTTTTGGTTGAGTTGATTTCTTTACATGGTAGATTTATAAAGCAAAGATGACGGTATGAGGGCATGTTAGAGCATGAAGTATAACATATTCGGCCGTGCCAAAGTGTAATAACTCATAATCAATCACTGTGATTTGTAAATCACCACTAAAAGACAAAAATTACAATAATAAAATAAACAAAATAAAAAAGTAAATTAAAATAACAAAATTCACAACCTATAAAATCCTATCACGTAAAAGTTATTTATTAAATTCACAAATAACTGTTATTTATTAAAACTTAGTTCGTAAAAGTGCATATTGAAAACAGTGGATACTTAAAAATTAGTTATGTTAAGTACAGTTTAAAAATGCAAGAGGCTCGATTGCCAATAGGATGTGATTTTGGAGATGCAAATAATAGCCAAATTAAGAGCATTTTAGATCTACGTATTCCAAAAAGAGCCACACAACACGTTATAGAATATCGCACATACTAAATTCCTTCACTTTTGTACCTTTTGCTATTTCAGCCCGTCTTGTGTAAGACCATCTCACCGGTACTCGTGAGAAGGATTCATACAAAAAGCCTATTTAAAGAATATAAATAAAAACAAAGAAAACTGAATTTCCACTTGTACAGAAAGCGATTATTTTTAAAAAAAGTTTGGACTGACTCAATTGGCCAGAGTTGTCTCACGGTGAGACAACCTCAATAAAGAATTAGTTATAAGACTGAAGCACACCTTTTGCTGGGAATACAAGGGGACAACCCATAAAACGAGAAATAGTTGTTATTTGTATTTAATGCACTGCTGCACAACCAATAGGGAATTGCCACATAAGAGGTTATAACCGACTCTATGAGGAAACCCATCTTTGGATAGGCAACGACATTTGTTTAAGGACAATTCAGACATTCTTCGAGAGGTCAAATGATAATATATAAATACCACATCACTTCATTGTTTTCCAAGTGTCTTATATATAATTCCAACAAAATTCTACTATTTGAACTAAAACTTCTTTTTAAGCAATATTCATTGAGAACAAACTCTATTTATAACGATCAATCATTTTCTGTCATTGATTATGTTCATTTACTCTTCTAATTGACAAATGAACTTACTTAGGCCTTGCGCAACTAAACAAATCTTGGTATTCTTCCTCCAAACTAAGAGCCACTGTATACTTGAAATAAGGCTTTTTAGGTACTTATCTGAATTTCTTACTGACTTGGATGTCAAAGAAGCTCATCAGAGAATCTCTTTGGGCCCTTTTACCCTTTACTAGTGACATCAAGGTAAGATATTCTTATTGCAAGAAGGACTCGACCGTAAAAACAAACATTACCACCAACTTAATCCCTATTGAAACTAATTATATCATTAACAACAGACTTAATGACTAATTAATTTTATCAAGTCCCAAACATAAACAATTAGTAAGGGTCATATAATTAAGGTCAATGCTCAACATAAAAACAATTGTTATCACTTACTCGCGGATTGAAATTAATTAAAGCCTTATTATCATAATTTAATTATAATCATTTGTGTCAAAATCACAATGAAAATGAGGTGCGAACAAAAGAATGTTGTATCTATAGAGAGCTTTGCGGCACTAAAAAAATTATGTCATTCTTAAACGTGATTAATTAAGAAATTATCAGATAATGTATCCACTAATTAATACTTTGACGTTCGAATATAATAATCTTAGAGAAAGTGAACACTAATAAACTTCTTATATATTATATCGGCCTAATTAAGTGAAGTCGAGTATGATCAGATTAGACCTGGAAATATTACGTAAAAAAAATTAAAATTAATCCGACCCGAGATATCATACCTAAAATCCGTCCATTTATATAGTGAACATAGTTCTTCATCAATCTGACCTATGTTTGATGGGTGACCGTGCTAGACCCTTTGTTTCAATTTGTTAACAGGACACACATAAGTCGGAAAATCCGTGATCTAGTTTTAAGATGAGTTGAGCATGTGTCGTATTTTTCAAGGAACCAATTTAACCAAAAACTTTAAGTTGATGGTTGAGACCTTAGCATATGTTATAAGAAACCCCTGACACGAGAGTTCTTTAGGTTAGAAGTGTAAATGCAACATATGCCCTTCTTATACATTGTGCTAAATATTCAACTATAAATAAGGAGTGGTTGAGATTCAAACCTCTGACTTTTTGTAACGATGAATCTAACACCATGTTAAGGAACCAATTAAACCTAAAGTTTAAACTGATGGTTAAGACTCTAAGATATGTTATACTCTAACGATACTATGTCATACTTAGAGCAGGTCGTGTCTAAATTGCTTGCACGGCCCGTGCCTATACAGCTTGCATGGTTTAAACTGATGGTTAAAACTACTTGTATTATAGATGGTTTAGTTCCGTAGTTTACGGTCATCAGAAATATTAAGCATTATGCCTTATGCGTAGGACCAGTCCAAGAAGGGTTTGGGGTTTGATCTCTACTGGATGCAGGTATCATTTGGGAGGTTTCTTGACTGCGCACATCTCTCTTTACTCCCTCATTGGAAGAACGAGAATGATTTGTCCGCATCATTAAAGAAAAAGAAAAACCCCCACCTAAACCCTGCCTTGTGCAGGATACTGGAAATGACGTTTACCTTTATGTGTAGGACTAGTCGGTATGTTCCTCATTAGTGTGATAGTCCTTTGAACAATGCATTATGCGCGTTACATAATAAAAGTCTTGGATTCAATTGATGAAAGGTAGAAATTTATATGTGAAAATCATGTTTTATATTTTATTGCTCGCCTTTTACTGCTCATTAAATTCAATACTTGAACATTTTTCTATTATATATAATTATTTTGATCATTCAACAAATATAATGAGCATTTATGAAACTCTTAACATTTTTTACATGGACGGCTAAGGGTAACGGATGGAATAGATGATAATTGAACTCAAAATCTCTTACAAATGCTGATAGTATGTGGCTTTTTTAAATTAACATGAAAAGTTAATTAATTTTGATTTAAAGGTTATTTATTAAAGAATATAAAAAAAAGTAAAGAATGTTTTCAGTATCCCGCACAAGGTAGAGTCTGGGTGGAGGGTTTTATTTTTTCTGAAAGATGCAGACAAATCATACTCGTTCCCCCAATGAGGGAGTACAGAGAAATGCGCACAATCAAGAAACCCCAAATTGATACATGCGCCCAATAGGGGTCGAACCCCAAACCTTTAGCTCAACATGCAAATACTCTATCCATTAAGCCACAAAATTAATGAATATGTTATTAAAATGCAAATGATTAAACAAAATATAGCTTTATATATCCTTCAAAATCAAAATCTAATCAAACAACCATGGCCAAAAAACTTTGTGCTACTTTTTATTTTTATACTGAACTATTTAAAACTAATGGAGAGGATCATAATTGTAATAGACAACATGATAAGAGGTCACGGATTCGAATCTCAACCACTCCTTATTTAATTGGAATATTTAGCACCAGGTATGAGGAGAGCTTGTGTTGCATCCACACTTCTAGCCCAAAAGGCTTTCGTGTGAGGGGGCGTATTAGAGTATATAACATATTCTGGGGCTTCAACCATCAACTTAAGCTTTTGGTTGAGATGGTTTCTTAACAGAAAATTTATGAGTAATATTTTATATTATAAGGGAAAAGAAAAACCTTCAATCACTTAGATTAACGCGAAATTTTCTTTTTTTAGATTAATTTATGCATATCCTATTTATTTATTTAATTAATTAAAATATGCCTTCTTAAGGTCCTCAGTCTTTTCAGCATTAGAATCTGAAAAAACATTATTTTAAATAACTACCCATAGAAGAACAAGTTTGGTTGTTGTATTGACTATTGACCCTTAATTTAATCAAAAAGAATTAATTTATTTATTTTCATTCTTTATAAAATTCCGACACTCAAGAATTTTATTTTCATATTCCATGTTGTTATATAAAATTATATTCATGTCTTTTTGTTAGATATTAGGTGATAATGTTGCTTAATAAAGTCAATTAACGATCTTTAATGAAGTATTAGGTTATTAGCTACTCTTGTATGACGCTGTCTTATCGTGAGACAGATTCATATAATAGCCCATTTTTTCAACTGATTACTTTAAGAGTAATCATTTTAAGACTATAAAAAGCAAATATATTAAAATTATAAGTAATCACTTTAAACGTTATATATGACAATTTTAAGTTAAAAAGATATATATTACGCCAGCCCTATAAAAACGGTCTCATTTAAGAATTAGTGTTAGGTTATAATTTGTATAATTATAAATAATATTTTTGCTTAAGGAAGTTACGTAAGTACCTTTCATTGGGAGGACGTTAATATTAAGCTCCAAAGTCTAAAGTCATTAGCCCTTTAAAGATACTGGATAATTTAGTTTACACTAAAGTATAAAGTAGGTATTGTACTTGAAGTCAAAAAATACTAATATAGAAAAAAAAATCCTTTTGTTCGAGACCGTCTTACTATGAGACATACTCATATAATCAGTTTATTTTTTATTTGATCACGAAAAAATTGTAAATAATTACTTTTACGTTAAATGTACATGGGTCAACCCAATAGAACTGATCTCATAATAAGACTGTCTAATTTTAAAATTTGTGATATAAAAATAAAGGTTTGAAAAAATGTCATGCAATATAGTGTGAAGGTAGTGTAAGTTCTATTTTATTTGATTCAATGCACGCTAGGTTTTAATTTCTATTGTTTGAAAGTTAATTTAATTAATCAAAGCTTGTTTTTATTGAAAAATCAAATTCAAAGAAGAAAATTAGGACAACCATAATGTTAAAATCTTATACTATGTAAGTATGAGGTTGAATGCATGAATCAGTATATGATGAAAAAACAGGATAAGAAAAGACGAGTTCTTTGTGAGTTATGAATAAATGGTGGTCTAGTTATTGAGAAGATCGTGAATATAGTAAATTATTTTATTCGAAATGAAGAAAATTGCTTTTTTCTGTAAGTGGTGAAAATTAAAACTTTATTATAATATCAAAAAAAACCTCCAATTAATAATAGGCTACCTTATGATTTTCTAAGTCTTATTTAATTTTAAAAGAAAAGGCTAATTAAGGTCAAAAAATAAGCTTAAGTTATATATATACTTCTATATATTTCCTACATTATTCTACGTATATAGTTAGATATGAACTGAAAACAAAGTCAACTAAATGGTTTCTAAAATTAACTTTTTACACACAAAAAGCAAAAAGTAATTAAGAGGTAAAATTCTACAACATCTAAAATCATCAAATATAATATGTATTAGTTGAACAACACGAATTACCTCCTCTAATGAAAGGACATCTCTAAATAAAACAACACCAAAACAAAAGTTATTGTGCGGCTATTTTAAATTTTTAATAGTATATATTGAGGATTTAGTGATATATGTTAGACCTTTAGCAGCAAAATAAAAAATCACACTAAAATCTTTTGCGACATAGGATGTATTGACATTTTTCACAAATGCCACTATAGAGTATAGTAACAATTACATGTGCCACTAAAGACCAAATAAAGTGTTACTACATCATTTTATAGTGAAACTTAAAATAAAAACCAATTATTATTACACTAAAAATATGAATCGGTAGCATTTTTTTAATGCCACTACATGCAATGTCAAAAAAAGTTAAATTTGTTGCAACCCCAGTATACAAATTCTCAAATGAGATGGTCTCACGAGTCACGATGGAATCATTTCTGTTGGGTTGACCCAAGTCACGATGGAATCATTTCTGTTGGGTTGACCCAGTATACAAATTCTCAAATGAGATGATCTCTTACACTTTTTTCAAGTGATCAAATAAAACTTTAGTGATTATTTACAATCTCAAAGTGACTAATTATAACCTTAAAGTGATCACTTACAATCTAAACTCTAAAGTGAACAATATAAAGTTTAAGTGATTGCTTTTAAGTTTAAAGTGACCAATTATAACAAAATGATCTCTTATAGTTTTAAAGTGATTATTTTATTATAATCTTAGGGGGTCTTTGGTATAATTATTGTATTGGGAAAAGAAAGAAAACCAATAAAAATGTGGCAAGAAAACCAATAGTGTTATTTTGCAATTTTCTTTAGGTAAGTATACTAAGTAATGGAAAAAAAGCACGCCGTCTTTTTCTTCGTTTTCATGTCAAACAAACAACTAGTAATGGTATTTATTATTTGTTTTCATTTCCATCTTAAAATTTAACCAAACAAGCACCCCGTTAAAGTGATGATTTAATTTTCTTAGTGATAACTTACAATCTAAAGTGTCCAAGAATAACCTTAAAGTGGTCACTTGTAACCTCTGACTAATCACTTACGATTTAAAGTGACCAATTATAACCTTAATATGATTATTAATTAGAAAACCAAATTCTCAAATGAGACGATCTCACAACGAGACTTTCTCTCTTCGATTGTTCACTTATAATCATAAAGTGATTATTACTTGCAATCTTGCTGATCAATTAAAGAAATAAGTTGATTATATGGGTTCGTTCTCATACAAAACTTGTTGATTAGAAAATGACCAATTGTAAAGGCTTATTTTATAGTCAGATGATCTGATACAAGAATTGATTATCCTATATGGTTCATCTCATGCAAAAAAAAAAAGGATATTTTAGAGAAACAAAATAATAATATAATTCTTCAATAAAAATAAGTATCAAAACCAACCAACAATAATGATGTGTATGTGGTATTTATAACAGACTCAATGATGATTCAGTAAGTCTCATGAGAGATGGTCTATTCTATAGACGGAATCCATGAAGCCCAGCCCAAAATATAACATAGTATATTTAGGGTTATAATAAATTATTTGGGGTTATAATAACTTATATTTGGGGTTATAGAATAGTATATTCGATGTTATAATACCTTACATTTAGGATTATAACATAATATAATTGATATTATAATAAAAAAATCCAGTTAAGGAAAATGGGCTGGCCCAATCTTGTGGTCTATCCTATAGACCGTCTCTTATGAGATTGTGATGATGATTTAAAAAAAAAAAAAAAGCAGACTCGATGATTAAGTATTTATCAAACTTTATGACCGAACAAAATTTTAAAAATTTATGTAACATTAAATTAATCAAACGGCCCAAATAAACATTTCAATGTTGTTTAAAACAACTGTACTTACTATTGGACTGTTATCCTTTTTGGGTGTTTGGGCTTTGGCTAAGCGTGAAGTTTGAAATAATGTAACAGTAAGTCTCATGGGAGACGGTCTATTCTATAGACGGAATCCATGAAGCCCAGCCCAAAATATAACATAGTATATTTGGGGTTATAATAAATTATTTGGGGTTATAGAATAGTATATTCGAGGTTATAATACCTTAAATTTAGGATTATAACATAATATAATTGATATTATAATTAAAAAAATCAATTAAGGAAAATAGGCTGGCCCAATTTTGTGGTCTATCCTATAGACCGTCTCTTGTGAGATTTTGTGATAATGTAATCAAAACCGTAGGAACGTCTTTTAAACCATCTAAAACCCATAAAAAGTTTTACACAAATTTTTGAGAGAGACGGTTTATTTGAGAGACCATTTTTAATTGGACCGGCCTATTATTGTTTTTTAAAAAATATTATAAGTAGGCATTAAAAATGATGTAAGTAGACATTTAAGATATTGAAAGTAGGCATTAAGGATATGATAAGTAAGCATTAAGGATAATGTAAGTATGCATAAGAATACGGTAAATAGGCATATTCTTTTAATGGACTAAGTTTGAGATACGTTTTTCAAAGGGATGATCTCTCAAGACTCAAGAGACTAGCTGAAATTTTTATCATCAAATGGCCCAAGTCGCAATACTATACAAAAGTTTACACAAACACAAATTTTTAAATAAGACAGCATTATAGTAATATTTTATTAGATTGATCTATTTACATTTCGTATGTTAAATGATTTTTTACAATTTTAAAGTGCTTAATTATAAAAATAAATTGATTGTATAAGCTTGTTTCATAGTGAAACAGTCTCATATATACAAGACGACCTGTTTTAGGTGTTGAAAGAAAGATATACATAACATTGTGCCACATGAGACCCTTGAGATCTCTAACAAAATGTACACATTGAGGTTATAGGTTGACTCCATAAACCAAAAAAGCCATTTTTCAGTGTGTTTTTGTCCATGATCAATTGATCATGCACACTTATAGAATTTCTTTTAACAAGCTAAGCTTTAGTATATAGTTGTTGGTAACTTTTTTTTTTTTTATTGAAGATGCACTTTGTTAATATAGATAACAATTATATAGGTATAACAATTATATCGATACTCTTATTATAGTGGATGATTGCATTTCCTACAATACATTAATAATATGTTAGTCAACTTGAAGTTTATTTCTAAATGCTGAATTAATTCAAATACTATGTTTGACAAATCTTAACTATGAAAATTTGAAATTGGTTCAATTTCATAGAACTTCATGACAATGTAAAATTGGTCGGGCCAAGTATCAAAATTTGAAAATTCTAAGTATATAGTTGTCATTTACAAATCATGAATTTGAATACCAAGATTAAATTCTCTATTTTCAAATAAATTCTACGTTACCAAGCACTACCCAATTATTTTGTTTTCTTTTCACTGATAAGATTGAAACTAAAAAGTTAAAACGCCATCACGATTCTACCATTTTAAATTATCATGTTAGCTTATTGGTTGATTTTCATGTACAAAAAAGTTAACAATTTTATTTTTTGGAAATTATTATATAGAATTATATTAAATAATCAAATTTGAAAATTAAAATAACAATTTTTGAATTTTTGAAACAGGAAAACTAAACTTTAATACTCCTCATTTTAAGATTTTATGTAACAAGCTTTTGACTCCTCTTATTAGTTAAATCTTATTGTCACTTAAACAATTGTACACAATTCCAATATTATAAGTATGTTTGGAAATTTGGAATTTATTTCCAAATGTTAAATTGGCCTAAATACTATGTTTGGCAAAATCTTAAATTTGAAAACGTGGAGTTGAATCAATTCTACATAGAAGTTCAATACTAATGTAAAATTGGTCAAATATTAAAATTTGCAAATTCCAAATATTTAGATGTCATTTACAATTCTTGAATTTGAATACCAAATTTAAATTCCTTATTTTCAAATGAATTCTATGTTACCAAACACTACCTTAGGGAAATTTTAAATACTAGCATTGTGGTTTGGTGAAACGCGAGTAGTAGCACTTTTTGAAGTTTTGTACTTCACATGGTAGCTAGATTTTAATTTTACAAATTCCGTAGCAAAATCTGTTTAGAAAATATCCAATTTCTATTAACTTTACCTTCAAAACCAAATTTTTAGAGGAATTTTGTTCTCTGTAATTCTAAGACTAAAGTTTTGGTTTTCATCTCTTACAAGTAAGTTCTTATAACCCGTTTGGTTAGTGGTCTTTGTCAAGGAACCAACTTAACCAAAAGCTTAAGCTCATGGTTGAGGCCCCAGGATATGTTATATACTCTAACACGCCCCCTCACACGATAGCCCATTTAGGCTAGAAGTGTGGATTTGACACAGGCCCTCCTCATACCTGGCACTGAATATTCCACTTTAAATGAGAGGTGGTTGAGATTCGAATATGTGACCTCTTGTCACACTGGCTTCTGATACCATGTCAAGGAACCAACTCAACCAAAAGCTTATGCTCATGGTTGAGGCCCCAAGATATGTTATATACTCTAACAGTCTTAAATGGTAGTAATAAAAATGATTTATAGTGTAAAATTTCATTAAAAATATCATATACATTTCTATGGTAATGAAACTATATGGTAATGAAACTTTGGTCAAAAATTTTTTTTCTTGTTTAAAAATTCCATTACCACCTAATACTACATCTTCCAATGGTAATGCATTGAAATAATTTTATGAAGAAAATGAGATTATTGAAGATGGACAAGCATGTTCATCAAAATAGCCATGAAATTTTTCAACCAAAAGTACGCTAATTTTTCATTCTCATTACCACTATTTATTACCACCTACCAAACGGGCCGTTAATGTTTTTGCGATTTTTTTCGTCTTTAATTTTAGAATTTCAAACGTTCTTAAATTCTAAAATTGTTCCATTGAATTTCATTTTAGTTTTTCGCTTTCATATCTGTTAGGTTTTTTGTTCAGAATTGATTTTCATTGTGATTTTCATGTTTATAATTGTACTAGTATAAACCTCGTGCATTGCACGTAATATATAGAGTATATTTTTTAACATAAATTTTAAACAATTGTGCAATTGAATATCATCATTATGAAATTATAGTACTATAAATAAAATTTAATAATATATTCAAATTGTTTATAAAAATATAATAGCAAAAAAATAATTAAATAAAAGAATAACATTTTCAGAAGAATAAGATACCATTATTGCAACAATTTTATTAATTTTAAATGGTAATTAAAAAGCATTTTATATAAAATGAAAATATTGAGATTCTATACATGTTCTCATTTCAAATTAAATGACCAATAATTTTGTTGCATTTGGCAAATGGCTGTTAGACTGCCATTTGTCTTTTAGAAGCATAATTATCAGCATAATTATCAGCAAAATTATAGTATTGTATAATATAATTTTCATTTTGTTTGGAATCGGTTGTTTTTTTGGATTTTTTTCATTTTAGATATATTTTTTTTTCAGAATTGCGTTAATAGTTCTTGAATTTTTAGACTCATCCATTATTTTTTATTTGTTAACAATTTTGGTTTAAAATTTCAAAAAGGGCGGGGAAAGAAAAGGGGGTTTCAAGAAGATGATTAGTGTGGGGTTTTGAAGGAAAATATATCATGTTTTTAAAACAAAATTAATATCATTAAACACAAAAAAAAGAAATATAAAAAATGTCAAAGTTAACGGAAATTAAATATTTTTTAACGGATTTTACTACAGAATTTATAAAATTATAACCTGTTTTTGCTATCAAGTGGAAAAAACTTTAAAATGCTACCACTCGCGTTTCGCCAAATCACAATGCTACCATGTAGAATTACCTATGATTTTATTAACTCATTTTCTCTCAAAAATATTTCATTCTTTTCCTTTTTCCGTTATCAAACGTCTAATTGCTTACCTTAATTGACACATTTAAATGATTTTAATCACTTACTCATTTTGTATTTTTCTAAAAATGTACGACGATACAGTATAACTCCTTTTTTCGGGGACGCACTCTCCAACCCTCAATTTTGTTTACCTTTTCTTTCTTTATTAATAAATTAAACTTTAATATAATTAAAATTGAACATTGAATAACTTAATAACTTAAATTTCTCCAACAATATATAGATTCATATAACTAATTGGATTACATATCCAACTCTTACAATATAGACCATTAGACATTAGTAGGCAATTCTCTCTCTCTCTCTATATATATATATATATTAAAATACTAACACAACAATAACATAAGAATAGTATTATTTATTTATATATGTTTATTAGGTCGTCTTTATATTACTTTAATTTATTACATCTCTAGATAGTTGGGTCATGCAGGGTGATTTTGCCGCATCAGACGATGATCACGTCGCTCAAACTTTCTAGCCCAAATATGTTTTCCACTACTATTACGAAACTTAGCAATGTATTTTCCATTCATAATTTGATCCATGTATGAAACGCATTTCAACTCCATTCGAGCATACAAACATTGAACTTTTGGATCATTTTTTGCTTCCATTTCAAAATTCTCAATACAATCTCCACACATTTCTGTAAAGAACATTTTTGCTTCCATTTCAGAGACCGGAAAACCTCTTGAAAATGTTAGAAAAAGTGTTCTATCATCAATGGGTGCTTCAAATTTAAGTTTCCAACCCCAATTTCCATTACATGGAATAGTATGATTCATGGGTAAAACATAGATTTCAAGAGAACCAAATGTTGGGTTTGGAAAACCATGAATAATAAGAGGTTTATCAAAATTAAAATTTGATGGAATTGTTAAAACTTGTAATAAAATATCAGTAAAAACCCATGTACAAATTTCACTTAAATAAGATTTTACACCACTAATTGTAGTGTATTTTGATTGGGAAATTGTTTTTAAAGTAATTTCTTGACCTATAATTGTAGACATAAGGTTAAGGGTACCTCCATGAATTGTGGGTGATTTTGATTTAAGACAATTGATACATAAAGCACCTTCATTTGCTATGGCATCAAGAAGATTATTTGAAATCTTTGATAAATTGTGTATAATTTTGCATTGTTTTGCATGCTCAAGCCATAGAAATAAGGCCATGATCAATAAGGTTTGGGAAGGTGACCTTTTTAGAGTGATAACAAGCCTTGCAAAGATTTCTCTATCCATGGAATGGAAGAGATGGAGTTCACCAATGGTAACCATTGTAGGAAAACAAAGAAAAAGAAAGGAAAATGGTGGGAGTGAATTAGAGAAATAAGCAATGGAATAGAGGGTTGTATTAGGTTAGGCTAATCCTCCTCTTTTATAGGCATATGCCATCATTAATTATGATTTTTATTAATTATTGTGGAATTAATGAGTAAAAATAATTGAAGAAAATTTAGCCAATAAGGAATTGCAAAAATATTTTTAACCAATAAGACATTTGCAGAAAAGTTTTACTTAATCCACTGTTTTATTTCTGTTACCTTAATTCTGTTGAAATAATAAATACATTGGTATTTATTTCTTATCATCTTTCTTCTTAATTCCAATTTTAGCATATTTTTATCTAATGAAATTTAATTTTACCAGAGAAATAAAGTTATTTATGTTGAACTAATGTTTTATGCATATTATATATAAGGGATACAATAAGAAGGGTGCTCAAAATGAGAAAGATAAGAAGTTTTTTTATGCCCTTAATTTGAATAAGATAAAAAAATTTAAGGTCACGATTAAACTAAAAACACATAATTGTAAATGCACTATCTTACACAGAAAAGATACTATGTTATACTTTCTCTGTTTCCTAATGTTCTTCCCGTTTAGAATATTCTATTTTGGAGAGAGAAATTTATTAAGTATTTTAAGACATATATACAAGATAAAATTTAGGGAATTTCCACGTGGTAACCTTGAGGTTTTAGGTTTTCCACGTGGTAACCAAAACTTTCAAAAAATCCACATGGTAACCAATAAAACATTTGCAGAAAACTTTTACTTTATCCTCTGTCTTATTTCTGTTACCTTATTTCTGTTGAAATAAATACATTGGTATTTATTTCTTATCATCTTTCTTCTTAATTCCAATTTTAGCAGATTTTAATTTATTTAATGAAACTTAATTTAATTACAAGAGAAATAAAGTTATTTATGTTGAACTAATCTTTTATACATATTATATATAAGGGATACAATAAGAAGGGTGTTCAAAATGAGAAAGATAAGAAGTTTTTTATACCCTTAATTTGAATAAGATAAAAAAATTAAGGTCACGATTATACTAAAAACACATAATTGTAAATGCACTATCTTACACAGAAAAGATACTATGTTATACTCCCTCCGTTTACTAATGTTCTTCCCGTTTAGAATATTCTATTTTTGAGAAAGAAATTTATTAAGTATTTTAAGACATATATACAAGATAAAATATATCTATGGTGAGATCTCGTTCGATTCGTCTTAATGTATAACTTTTTATTATTTATTTTTTATAATGCGTATTTAGTGATATTAAGACTCAAAATTTACTTTGAAAACTGTGTAAAAAGTAAATGGGAAGAACATTTGAAAATAAGGGGAGTAAATCAGAAAAATATAATGTTTTTAATTTATAACATAATATCATTTTTTGTGTGTGTATATATATATATATTAAAATTTATGCTCCCTACTGTTTTAAAAATAAGTAAAATGAATAAATTTCTTTTATCTTCAATTTATGCTTCATCTAGCCATTTAAATTTGCTAGAGAATAGAGTTGATTTGTTAATTTTTAGTTGGAGAATAATACAAAAAATAAGTGAATATTTTGAAATTTATAAATGAGATAAACAAAATAAATATATTTGTAGGTGAGATTAAAAGTTTTTGCAGGGTCTTTATTCTGCAAGGTTTTCTTTACTTGGGGGTTTAATTGTTTGCGTATTTTTATTCTATTCTCTCTCTCTCTCGAGGGCATATATATGGTTATGCTATATCCACTAACTCTTTATGCGGGATGCTGAGCTGAACACCATTACCATTAAAAACTTTTAGACCACAACCAAATATAATGTAATGTAGGAAAATTAAAAAAACAACTAAAATAAAAATTGTAGTAAGCCTTATAGTATGGAGTATCATTTTGTAAATTAATACAAACACATGCAAAACACCATGCTAACAATAATCTTAATTATTGTAACTGATTTCCTAATATGTTATCTCAAAAAATATATGTAACTTATAAGAAAAAGGAATAGTATATACTTTTAAGTTGAATCAAATTGATTTTTATGCATATAAGGTCATAAATCATGAATGGTTATATATTTTAAGGATTACAATAGAATTATTGACATTATATATATATATATATATATATATATATATATATATATATATATATATATATATATATATATATATATATATATATATATATATATATATATATATATATATATATATATATATATATATATATATATATATATATATATATATATATATATATATATATATATATATGTATATATATATATATATATATATATATATATATATATATATATATATATATATATATATATATATATATATATATATATATATTTGATTCAATAGGATTATTATAAAAGATACTAAACCATTGTCCATGGCCTATGGGTCTATTAAATTAAAAAATTGTTGAGTAGATTCAAACGATTATCATTATATACAGTATATCCCACATATTAAAGTTATAATCAAGATTTGACGTGGGATTAAAGATGGCATACTCTTAGTGAAAATGATAAGGAGGTTGTGGCCAAAAACATTCTCGCCTCAGGAGAACACATAAATGAAAACGAACTAGACAGATAAAACAAGTAACGTACACGACATGACTAGGCAAGACTAGTATCAATATTTTATTTTTAATTAATGCTATTTTTTAATTCATTTTAATTTATATTTTATTTTTAATTTACAAGTTGAAACATAGTTAAGCATTTAAGTGGATGTTGTATGATTTGTCATAGTGTAAACTTAATTAATATTAACTTTTTAAAATTTTTATCACGTGCATAAAGATTTTTAAGATCGAATGTTGTATGGAATAGAGTCCAAAAAGTTAACAGGATTGGATGGATAGGATGGAATACAATTTTTTGTTAAGTAAATAAAATGATTATTTACTTAACATTTTTAACACTCTGTTCTTTTTGTTTGTACACTTTAAGTTTTCTCAATTTTGGAAAAAAAATATATTTGATTTTTGATGTATATATTGAAGATAATACATATGAATGTGAGATCTTATAAATCCGTCTTGATGCAAAGTTTTTTTATATAAATTTTACAATTTGTTATGATGTGCACTTAAGGATATACTTGATTTTCGATGTATATTCAAATATATACTGTATATATTTGATTTTTTGATGTTTATATTGAAGATAAGGCTCAATATTTGCTTTGAAAATCATGTGAAAAGTAAAGTTTTCTCACTTTAGGAAAAAGAAATTTAGATTTTATTTGTGAAGTATATATTGAAGATAAAATAGATTAATATGAGATCTTGTTAGATTCGTTTTGATGCAAAATATTTTAATATATAAAATTTACAATTTGTTATGATGCGCATTTAAAGATTATAAGGCTCAAAATTTACTTTGAAAAACATGCAAAAAGTAATGTGGGCAAACAAAAAAAACATAGGAAGTAATAAACATTTAGATTTAACGTGTTTCCTAGAAATTGGATTAAATTTGATATACAATTTTAGTAAATGCGAGATTGATATCTTCTTCAAAATTAAACCTTTTTTTACAAATCAACTTTTACTGTAAAATTAAATCAAGACGACAGAATAGTATTTTTACTTATTAATTTTTTCAAATCATGTTGAAAAGCTTATTATCAATTAAAAGGTTAATAATAGCATTTTCAAGCATTAAGTTTATAATTAGTATTATTTCCATCCCAATTAAGGTTTTACAAGATGCTAGAAAATTCAGACCTTGCCTTGTGTGGGATACCGAGAAGGTCCTTTACCTTTTAAGATGCCAGAAAATGGTTGACTAGTCAATAATTATTGTTGTTTTGTAATGATTGCAATTCATGCTTTATTTGTGGGGGTTTTTTTAAAAAAATATGGTAGATTTTTTCTACCTTCAAGCAGTTACGTTTTATTGATGTCTTATGTTAAAATAATTATAATAAAATGCAAATAACTCCAAAAATATTATATTTAATTTGCACTTATAAAATAGACAGGAAATAAATTTACAACCTATTATAACAAATAAAATAAGAATCAATTGGCCACAGAGCAGCTATATATATTGTTTTTTTCGAAACATTATATATATTGTTTTAAAAACAATGTAAATATGATATACAATTAACTATAAATAACTAATGTAATTACTAATTACATTAGTAACTATCAATATATTAACCGACATAATTGCATTAAATATAATGAGGCAATATAATATATAATAAAAAAATAATAAATATGAAAAATAATAATTATTTAGTTAAGGCCTCAGGATATGCTATAGCTTAAGCTGATGGTTACGCCTCAAAACAGTTATATATTCTTAACACATTCATATGTTTAATAGGGCACATAAATCTAATCTAAAGAGCAACTTGTCCATAAATAACTCTAGTATCAATGTCCAACGTTTCCAAATTTAAAATCAAATTGTTTTTAATTTTCATGAAAGAACAGTTACACTTGCATGATGTATGAAAACATGATCATGCAAAAAGTTCAACAAGCATTGGTGACAAAGAGTAATTGGATTTATAGGACTGGTTGTAGCATGTTCAACATGTTCGATTGCATAGTTAAATATTTAAAGATACAAAATTAAGTAATATATGTTAAGTATTTAATTGGGTGCAGGTATCAGTTGAAAGATTTACTCTCTTTACTCTCTTCTTAGGGAAACATGTATGATTTGTCCGCATTTTTCAGAAAAGAGGAAAAACCTCCCACTCGGATCCTTCCTACCTTGTGCAGAATACTGAAAGTATCTTTTACCTTTATTGAAATTTTTAAAATTATACAATGCCTTTAAAAAATTTCTCAATTTTTACCCGCATTTAATTGAGTATCTTTAAGCGAAAAATGACAAAGTAAGTTATTATCTCTAAGGAAGCAATTAATTTCTCTAGGGCTTGTCTTCATTCAAAGCCTAATTATGAAATAAAAATAAAGTAAATTGAGATGCAAATATCATGTGTGGTGAACTAGTAGTCAAAAGTTATAGGGTTCTTTCATTAAAATATCAAACCTCTTTTAGTAATTAGTAGGATGTTTCTTAAAACCTTAGCAAGATAAACATGACAAGTACTTGTAACTCATCATTTAGGCAAGGTATACATGTATTTTCCTAGGGCCCAGAGTTAGACAAAAGTTCAGTAATCGAACTCAACAATGTTGTCAATATATAAATTGTAAAATTTTAACTATATTTTTGCCTAATGTCGACTCAACTCAATATTTATTTTTACTAGGTTAATTCTTTTATCAATTGAGAAATATATAACTTGAATGTTAGTAGCATCACAATAACACAAATTTTTTTTTGAGACCGTCTTTACAAAAGACGTCTCAAGATGGGACCAACCCAATGTTTAAATTTAGAAAAAAATAACTATATTTACTAAAAATAGAAAGTGGATTAGTCTTTTAAAGAGTCGTCTTTAGAAAAGACGGTCTCTCAAAAGAGTACATGAATAAGGCTACTAAACAACCAACAATTAATAAGTAAAATACTGTGCATCTCACTAAATAGTTAACTTATACAACTAGCTATAAAGCCAACAAAAACGGACAACACTTTTATTTTGGTGATTAAATAACACCAACTAAACATATTAGCCAACAACGATTAATTATTTGTCAAACAACCCAAGCTTTTGACTTTCTGGCAAGTTCAAAATCCAAAAAGTAATCGTAAATATGTTTAAGACAGCGAAAAGCGCGCTTGTAATAAAAAACCAAAATGCTGCAAATTTTCTCAGATTAACAACCTAATAATATAATTAATATTTACCAAAAGTTTTCTAACCACTGACTTATCAACTAATACATTTTAACAGGCCAAACTAGCTATAGCCAATTACTCTAGACAATGGTCATTTAAAAAAAACCTATATACCTAGCATTTGTGAATATTTTATTTTCTTGTGCCTCAAATTTTAATAAATAAGAATTTACATGATTTTAATTTAAAGTTTTTACTAAACTAATTATATAGTTTTATTTAGCCAATATCATCAATTATTAAACCACAAAATTACGGTAAATGAATAAATGATGACTAAACCAAAAGCGCTTATGGTTCAGTACTAGATAGAGCATCTGTATGTAAAGTAGAAGGTTTGGGGTTCGACCCCTCTGGACACAGGTATCAGTTGCGGACATCTCTCTTTACTCCCTTTTTGGGGCCGCATCTTTCAGGAAAAAGAAAAAAAACCCCACTCGGACCTTACCTTGTGCGGAATACAGGAAATGTCCAATTAATAATGCCTAACTTTTTACGAGTTTTGCTTGGATTTATGTAACGTTTTGTAGGTATAACGGGTATTTTCGTTACGTTTCAGGTTCAAATAAAAGGTAATCAAGTATTCCAACACCAATAAATCAACAACTAAATTGGATAAGGACATATGGCTGGCGATGTTTCATTAAACATACTCTTATTATCCACGTTTTGCCCTACTTCTTAATTAGTTCTTACCAAAACATATTGTCTTTTTTTAATTGTATAAAAAACAAATTTAAAGTTTAGTATTAGGCCGTGATAATTCGTCACATAATCTCACCGTGGCCCACTCGTGGGGACACGGGACACCCGTGGGCTCGGGCCCACAAACCCACGGGTCAAGAGCGTTGACTTGCATATACACTCGGTGAGGTTCATTATTTCCCAAAACCATATGGCAATGAGGATTAGCTCACCAAGTATATATGCAAGTCCACAGCCCACTTTTATATCGATGTGGGATCTTGTCTCACATGTGAAGTATTTCCAACATTTAGTTCTTTAATTTGCGAATTACAGATGTTTTTTTTCTCGAATGACAACCACCATAATATCAAAGTCTACAGTGTTCAGAACAAATCATAGGATTTCGTCCGTTTTAGTGGTTGTCATTTTAGGTTAAGTGTGGTGACTGTGGTCAAAATTTGGATTTGGCCTGAACGCTGCAGACATTGATACTTTGGTGGTTGAAATTCGTAAAAAAAAAACATTGAGACTGCAATTCTGGAGAGAAAAAGAAGGCGACTACTCATACCTTTAAAGGAGAGTGCGAGTAAAGAGTCTCTCAAATCAAAAAAATGATTTGTTGAATAAAAAGGGCCCAACCGGGTTCGAACCGATGACCTCTTGATCTGCAGTCAAATGCTCTACCACTGAGCTATGGACCCTTTGTTGAATTTTAAAGTTATAATTAGCAAAATATTCTAAAACTTATTTAATTATTTTTAATTATAGTAAAATTATTTAATCACTGTTATTTTTAGAAATTTAAAATAATGACATTTAAATTAAATGAAACTAAATATATCCCACTAAAAGCAAATTATACTATAGCGCTTTTTAACTTTATTATATGCCCCATTAATATTTTTTTGGGTCATAAACCCAAAAAAAATCAATATAATATTCTACAACCAAAATATGGAAGAAAATAATTATAACTCCAAGAAAAGAAAAATATTTCCCAGCTAAATATAATAATACTCTTAAATGCTTGAGATTTCTTTTCCTTGGATCAAACCTTATCTTTCAGATTCTTATTACGTATCATTTCAAAATAATATTTTCCAGAAAATTTTAAAATATACTCCCTCTATTCTTTTAAGTTTGTCAACATTATTAACGGGCAGTTTCATAAGTTTGTCCTATTTAAAATACTTTTCTATTTTAGAAAATTTTTATCTTCCATATACTCTCTTTATCCCTCATTTAACTCTCATTTCTCTCTCATAATCAGGGGAGGTTCTGAGCATGTTCAGCATGTTCCACCGCACAGGGCCCCAAAAAATTTGGGGCCTCAATATTAACTTACGTAATACGGAGTACTATATATTTAGTGTCTAAAGATACAAAATTGATAAAAACATATCATAATTTTTGAAATTGCACAGGGCCTTTAAAAGTTTTTTTAACTTTTACTCCGCCCCTGCTCATAATACCAATACAATTATTTAATTCACACCACTATTTTAATAAAATAATACCCACTATCTATAAAGATTCCACCTTTCTTAATAGAATAATACCCACTATCTACAAAGATTCTACATTTCTTAATTAATTTGTGTGAAATCTTCAAATAGGACAATCAAAAAAGAACGGAGGGAGTAGAATATAATCATAAAATATAAAACACTACTAATTTAAGCAAATTTTATTTTTTGAAAACTTATTACATGATACACATTTATATTAAAATAATATTATTTCAAAGCTATAAATACAGCATGGGTTAGAGGATGATTGAGTAGTACTCTTATTCAAAATAAAATATTTTTGTCCTTCGCTTAGAAATTAATTAATTTTAATTAATTATTATATTGCGCCGAGCTTAAATAATGGTAAGACTCTTATGTTCATTGGCAATTAATTAAAGTCTAACATCTATATTATTTTATACATCTCGTTTTTTTTTTATTTTTTATATTAATGATGGATGTTCGGTTTAGAGGGAAATACTTTTTACGAAATTTAGTGTATTTTTTATGAAAATTACTTTTGAATTGTAATTACTCATGGTATTTGGCTTTAATTATTGTGTTTGGTTTAATAGAAAGTCATTAAACTAATAAGTGAAAAATAAAAATGTTGAGAACTAGTAAAGAGTAGTAAAATATTGGTTTCTTTAATTTTAATTTTGGGAAAAAATGTTTAATAGGGTTTGCAATTGATGTTTTTACACCTTGGTTTTTCATTAAAATCATTGTCATATAATAAAAAATAAAAAAATAAAATAAAAATATTCAAATTAGATTTATTTGATTCTTGATACAAAATAGATTATGACTATATTTATAATACTATTCATTAATTATTTTTAAAGTTATGTTTTATTCTTGATCTATAATTATAACATACACATATTAGATTTTGTTTGATTCGTCTCGATACAAAGATAATCAATATCAATTTTTTTACAATTTTTTATACCACACAATTAGTGATATGAATTAATAATGAAAATAGTACATTCCTAATGTGCTCAGTAAAATAAGACACTTAAGCTGAATAGGTAGGATTAGTAAGAGCATATAATTTTGTAAGAAAAGAAATAGGAAAAATTGTTTTTAAAAAGCCAACCTATTGGCCATCTGCAAATAAAGAGTCAACATTTCATTTATTCAATAAAAAGACAACCTTTATCTCATTTTTGCAAATAAAGAGTCAACGTTTCATTTATTCAATAAATTTAGAGTTGAAAAAATCTTAATTTCCATAATATTTACTTATACTAATTTACCTTAAAAAATAATTTTTTTTTTTTATATTTGGGTATTGATAATATATAGTTGATAATAATGCAGGGATATTATATTTGGTTAGGAATTGTGTGTATTCTATTACAAGTATCCCTGCAGCTTGTTTTAGGCATACGAAGTCATGACCATGGAATTGGTCTTCTTGCAACATCAAGCTTTAATGTTATTGATTTTGGAGCCATTGGAGATGGCCGACATGATGATAATCCGGTATTTTTTATTTTTAAATTTTATTTTTATTTTTATACTTCTACATTATTTGGGAAAAAAAATGTGGAATTAATTATATGAAGTATAGTTAATTTATTGGAAAATCTTTTTTGGGTATAGGATAGACTGTGGAAAAAAAGATGGCTAGGGATGGGCTAATGGAATTAAATGAAGTAAAATTTTAACACAAATTCTTGTGAGGGGCGGTCTCTTTAGAAGACCATTTCTAATTGATCTGATCTATATATAAGGGAAAATGTAGAGTAAAATAGATATTAAGCTTTAATGGATTGGGCCTGAAAGACGTCTTTTAGAAAGACGGTCTCTCAGGAGACTAGCTGAAATTTTAATATTTCTTGAATATCAATATATCATACCCCTTGCCCACTTTTTTATTTAGGTAAAATTTGCTATTTTATAGAAATTGAAATGTGATGTTTTTGATAAATAAAAAAATTAAAGGCAATGCGTTAGTATATATAATCCTTAAAACTGTATATAATTAGGATTGAATTCATTCTTTTAATAGAATAATCAGACGTATTTTGTTTTTTTGTTGCTAAATATAATTATGATTTAATGTTCTTTAGGGCTTATATGTATCATTAATTTCTTATAATTTTAATAAGAATGGTTATTTTTACTTAACGCAATTTAATTTCACCGCGAGTCAAAAAGATTCAGTTATGTACTTCAAAAGAAATTATTATTGATCGAACTGAATTTTTCTGATTTATACAAAAATCCACTTTGTGTTTTTTTTTTTTTTTTGGTTTAGTACAATATATTACATATTATAAGATCATTAAAACTTACAATTTTCACAAATTAAAGCCTATTTCACTAACTATTTGACAATTCTAAAGCCATTTTTATTTATTAGAAATGATTTTTATTTAATTTATATTAATCCTTAAATTTGACTTAAATAGTTTTTGTGATGTGTTGCAAAGGCATTTTTGAAAGCATGGGAAGCAGTATGTGGTGCTACAAATGAAAGTCCAACCCTTATAATACCTGCGGATAAAACCTTCTTATTAACTCCTATTTCTTTTCATGGTCCTTGCAAATCCACTACCCTTCATGTTCAGGTAAAATTTAACTTTTAGTTGAGTTGGTTACTATATTATATCAGAGTCTAAGTTAAGATTTTAAATCATATACATCACTTTAAATTCTTTCGAGTGGATATATTATGCAGATTACGAGGAGACTTGATTTGCATTTATAATTTTAGTTTGTAGAGCTCTCGAGTGAGGGACATGACACTCTACATAACATGTAGCTTTTGATTAAAACACGCACTTGACTTGGAATCAGAAGTCGCACATGTTTGAATTTCGTAAACCCCATTTTTCAAGGGAAATTATTAACACTGATATGAAGGAGAGATTTGTGTTGCTTCCGAATTTCGAACTTATAGGGCTTTCGTTAAGAAGCATGATATAGTGTATAGTATATTCTGAAGCCTTCAATCATAAGTATAGAATCGTTGATTTTTAGTTGATTTGTTTCCTTAAAAGATCTCAAATTAATGCTATCAAATCCACATATCTTTACCAATTGTATTAATTAGCTTTGACTCAATTTGTCAAGGAATCAACTCAATCAGAATGATAAGTTGATCGTTTAAGCCACGTGATATGTTATACACTCTAATAAAACCCTCTCACACAAGAGCTCTTTGTGTTAAAAGTGTGGATATAATATTAGTCCTTTAGACAAAATCCCTTTACGCTAAGATCCCATTTGTAGTTAAGTTCCCATTTGTAGTTAAGTTCCATATAATTAATACAAAATAGCCTAATTAATACAATTTTAACATATGATTCCTCATTTTGAGACCAACTCATCTATAGATAATCTTTTACAAAAATAGCTGTAAAATCAAAGCAAGTAGGGTGCTAAAAGTACATTTTCCTTTTGTTGTGTATCTTTAGTAGTCGATTATTATGCATTGTTAACGTGGGTGTGTTTTGCAAGCTTTCATATAATTGAAGGTACCTTTCTCTTTGAAGAACATATGGAGCCGAGGGACTCTTTTACCATACTCTCCTGCATGGGTATGAGTTGTCGTCTATCTTCCCTCTCCAGACCCTAACCATAGTTTATCTATAAACGGGATACACTGGGTATGATGATAATGATGATGATTCCTCATTTTGCGACCGACTTACCTATAGATGATCTTTTAGAAAAATAGCAATAAAACCAATTCAAATAGGGTGCTAAAAATAATTGTTGTCCTTAAATAATGACAGATCGAAGGAACACTTTGGGCACCGGATAGCCGCGATGCATGGAAAAATTGTGAATCTAATTCTTGGATAGTTTTTAAAGACATTGAAAACCTGATTATAGATGGATCTGGACTGCTTGATGGCAAAGGCTCTACTTGGTGGAATCATCATCAACATTCCTCTACTATTCATGATGTTCAAATCGTATGTCGTCTCAATTAAAAGCTAAAACTCTTTCGTCTCAGTCAGATTGTTATATTTCTTATATAAAAAAAACGATAGATAAAATATAATGTTATAACAACTCGACTGATACGATGAAATAATGTTTTGAAAACTATAACGGTTTGTGTGATTGTTGGTAGTTGGTAATAAAAAGTGGTAATGAAAATAACTTGTAGTCTGTTAGAGTATATAACATATTCTAGGGCCTCAATCATCAACTTAAGCTTTTGGTTGAATTGGTTTCCTTGACATGATATCAGAAGTCAATGTGACAAGAGTGACGGGTTCGAATCTTAACCACCCCTCATTTAAGTGGAATATTTAGCACCTGGTATGAGGAGAGCCTGTGTTGCATCCACACTTCTAACCCAAAGGGCTATCGTGTGAGGGGGCATGTTAGAGTATATAACATATTCTGGGGCTTCAACTATCAGCTTAAGCTTTTGGTTGAGTTGGTGCCTAATTGACATAGTTGCCCATGATGATAACATGTTAATACTACTTTCTATTACCACCTAATACCAACCTTTTTTTCTACGGTATCTAATACTACTTTTTTAAATGGTAATTAACTGGAATGAATTTTTTGAACAAAATGAAAAAATTGAAAGAGAACGAGCATTACCATTAAAATTGTCAAGATATTTTAATCTCCTATCAAAATTAAATTAACTTTTTATTTTCAGTACCGCCATTTAATACCGACTATCAAATGGACATTAAGTATTTTTATGTTACATATTGAATTAGTTCATCAACACATATAGACTAACTAAACTCTTGATCATTAATTACAGGATGATGCATGCGACCATCCCAGGGTAATTACACTTAAAACTCATCTATACCTTTTATTTGAAGTTATTTAGGCACTGTTTTTTTTAATAATATCTGATTCATTAATAAAGAATCATACGACATCTACATTAGAGATAAAAATTAGCAATTATATAGCCACTAAAACCAAATATAATTCAAAAATAACAATTATATATTTGAATAAAATTATAGAATTATTTAAATAAAATTATACAATTATTCCTAGAATGTGTTATGCATATTAATGGTTTTCTCATTTGTTTAATTATTATAGTAAAATTTTTTTTAAAAAAAGAATTATTATAGTAAATAATTATGATTTTAGTGGTTAAGACTTAAAAGTATTATTTTCATACTAAAGGCTGGGATCAAATCTTGTCCCTCCAAGTTTTTTTTATTTAAATAATAGCCCCTCTTAGGCTTTAACTTATAAGTCAAAACTTTAAGTTTCTTCAATGAGAAATTAACAAAAATAAATTAATTTTTGATCAATCCGATAAAAATAAATCTATTTATTGTTTATTTCGAATACGCTAACTTAGTTTATTCAGTACAATTGCTAAAAATAAACGAAACTACTAGTTAGTTATTCTTAATTGTTCGGTACAATTAAGGAGCTTTGAAGATATATAAACAAAAGTTGGTTTTATTTTTAGCAAATATACATAATATAATAGGTGGATTTACTTAAAATAAAAAACTTGTGGGTTTAATTTCAGCGTATTAAGCAAAGATATATTTTTGACCCATTTTTTGCTAATAAATCAAGAAACAGTCGAGCTGAAAAGTTAGTTTAACAGCTAGCAAATAAGCCAATACTTTTAGCAGATTTTCAAACCAACCAAACATGATTTGTCAAAAACTTTTAGCAAACCGTCAAATTAGTCAATACTTTTAACTAGGCCAATACTTCTATCAGATTGTCGAATCAGTCAATACTTTTCACTAATTTACAGGTACTAACAATTCAAAATTGCAATGGACTTCAATTAAGAGGAATAACAAATAAAGACAGTCCAGGAGCCCATTTAGCAATAAATGGTTGCAACAATTCTATTTTATCAAATCTTCATATAATTGCTCCAGAAACCAGTGAAAACACTGATGGAATTGACATTAGTTATTCAACTCAAGTTCAAATCACTGATTCTAATATTGGAACAGGTTTTTTTTATATTATTTCAATTTTTATTAGAGTATATATATAACGTATCATGGAGCCTCAATCATGAGATTAAGTTTTTGGTTGAGTTGGTTCTTTGAGATGGTATCAGAGGCCAACATGACAAGAGGTCACGGGTTCGAATCTCAATCACCCCACATTTAAAATGAAATATTTAGCGCATATGCGCATCCACACTTCTTGCCCAATGGGCTCTCGTGTGAAGGGGCGTGTTAGAGTATATAATATATCTCGGAGCCTCAACCATGAGCTTAAGCTTTTGATTGAGTGGGTTTCTTGACAAATTTCTTGAATATTGTTTTATTATATAAATTACGAAAAACATTTCAAAAAAATAATATGAGTTACAAAAAATTTACATTAATAATTCAATTTTAAGCCCGTCTGTTGTAAATAATCTCACCTTCAAATTTTTTTTTTTAATAATTCAATCTTTACATTTAATTTATATATCCTATTCCAATTTAAAAAAAAAACATTTAATTTATTGTCAGCGTAACTTATTATAGTCTAAAAATTCAACCTTTGTCAATGTTTCCTTTTTATACGCTGACAGTAAACTAAAGCAAAGGTTTGATAATTAGAAAATAATCTAAATTTGGAACTATTCATAGTAGATGGGTAAAAAAATTAAATTATTAATATTAAATTTTCCTATTAATCTTTGATCATATAATTAGGTGATGATTGTATAGCAATAGGAGATGAGACATCATGGATTAATATTACTGGGATTATGTGTGGACCAGGTCACGGTATAAGGTTTGTGATCAATTGTACCTTTTTTATTTGAAATTGCTATTAATATTGATATTTTTTTATAATATCACTATCGGTAATACTTTCAAAGGATTGAGGAGTAATTTTTTGCTAACAAATTGAAGTTTATTTTATATTTTCATATTATTTCAAAATCCAATTTTCATGTTTTGACATTTTTTTTAAATTTGTTTAGTGAATTTAGATACACATAAATTATTTGTTTTAATTTATTTATGAAGTATTGGAAGCTTGGGAAAAAATGGAGGAATGGCCAAGGTTGAACAAATTTATGTAAGAAATTGTACTTTTAATGGAAGTTCAAATGGTGCTAGAATCAAGACATGGCAGGTTCATTTTTTATTATTGCAAAAAATAATTTATTAATCTATTTATTTAAACTTTCTGTGATTTTTATTAGTTGCTACAGATAATGATTTTTTTCCCCACAAGATGTCATTATCTGTAGTTAAAAGTATTTTCTAAGAATATTGTTTTATTTTATGTAATTTGTTTACTCAGGGTGGATCAGGTTATGCAAGAAATATAAGTTTTGAAGATATTCCTCTTATAGATGTAAAAAACCCAATTATAATTGATCAATATTATTGCTTTAGTCCTGGTGGCTGTCCCGTTCAGGTAAAACTTTATCTAATTTGGATTTGATTCTCATTTAACTAAACTATTATCTTTTCTTTAGTTATTTCGAAATATTTTAGGTTAGAAAATTAAATTTTGTCTTAGTCAAGAAAATATTTGAAATTTGGATGCATAAACTATATTTAAGAAAACTAGTACTATATTTAACATGTTAATACTCCTATGTTCCATTATTTGAACATTTAGGTTAGAAAATTGAGTTTTGTCTCAGTTAAAGATTAAATATTACTTTTTATATAGGTCTTGGGTTTGATTTTCATCTAACCATTTCCTTTCCTTCACTTATTCTGAAACATTTATGTTAGGAAAAATAGTAGATGGAAGTCAAATCTGTGACATTGATTTTTAGTACCTTAAATAACTCAATCAAAAGCTAATAAATGGATACGTTATATATTCTATCATATCATATTCAAGTCTCAAATCCAACCTACGTGAGATCAGAGCTATTTGATTTATTAATCTCGGGATAATAAAATAGGAAAAACTGACATTAATAATCCAACCTTTTGTCTTCCGCTATGAATAATCTCATCTTTAAATTATTTTTTAATAATCCAACATTTTCCCTTAGTTCGCTATGAATAATTCAACCTTTGTGCTAGTTTGCTGACAACATACCCTATTTGTAACCATCATTATTATTTTGGTATGTTGTGGGCAAATATATGACAAAGGTTAGATTATTAGAAAATAATTAAAAGGTAGGATTATTCACAGCAGATTGGTAAAAGGTTGGATTATTAATGTTAATTATTTTCAATGAAATATTGTTATAATGTAATTTTAAAATCTTTTCCCTTTTTTTTCTCTTGACATGCTAAAGAAATCGGCCGTGGAGATTCAAAGCGTGACATACAAAGGGTTCCATGGAAGTTCATCAAGCATGGCGGCAATAACTCTAAATTGCAGCAGTTCGATTCCTTGCACCGGCATTTTTATGGAAAATATTAACATTTCTTCTTCAAATCCTTCGGTTAATCAAACCATTGCGTTTTGTGAAAATGCCCATGGAAAACAAGATTTTGTTTCACCTCAAGTCTCATGTCTAACTCATTAATATATTCATCATTTTCTTCATTTTTCAAGTCTTAATCAAATTAACTAATTTAGTTTGTGGAATGAAATGATTAACAAACATATATACTCTCTCCGTTCTTTTTTGTTCTTGTTGAAGTGCCCATGTGCTACCTACATGTGAGTTGGCCCACGTCGGTGAAAGAGAAGGGTATGCATCACTTTATAAACTCGAGGAGTAACTCCTACTATCACCAATTGGTTTTAGTAGTGAAGCTTCTTTAGTTTTATGAGTAGACTATTTCTTCTCCTCTTTGTTTGAGTTGCCCAAACCTATTTTCTAAATTATATCAGTTCTTCTCATTTACTTTTTGTACAGTTTTCAGAGCAACTTTCAAGTCTTAATATCTCGAAATACGCATTATAAAAAATTATAAAAAAATATGATAAAAAAGTATAAGACAAATCTAACGAGATCTCTGAGATTTATTCTATCATCTATATGTCTTACAAAATAGAGTATTCTAAACAATATGAACATTAAAAAATAAAGGGAGTATGTGTTATGATTACAAATAATTAGTTGAAAAAGAGTTATGAAATTGTCTAGATTGGTATATTTCGTAAACATGTTCATACGAATCCGATAAGAATAAATTTTACTTTTAATGTTCTATTAAATTTACAATGATCGATGATTATCTATAAATAATTTATATTTTATGTTAAAATATTTTGTCTTTTAGAGTTCATTTATTATTTTAAATATTGTATTGGCATTTTACTTATTTTTTTAATAATTGAAATATGAGGTAAATGATACCTCAAACAATTAACAATTACAACAAATCGGTAATATTAAAGTTGGAAAAATTATTCAGAAACAAATTAATTTTTCAAATCAAGATTTATCATCGAATCAACACAATTAAAAAGCAACAATAAACCATTAAAAATATAGCAAGGACATAAGCGACAAAGCCAAAAAACACTCAGATTTATACATAAAAAACCTATTCAGTGAGAAGAGTGAAAATCACATAGTCCACTCTTTTCTCTTTCTCTTGTTATGATCAAATTGTGAGAAAAAATACCACCAACACTTCCTACATTAGAGAACAACCAAAAAAACAAGAGAAGAAAATATCTTCCCAAAATTTGCAGCCAAATGTGAAAACATACCATCAAAGTTCAAAATAAGACTCAAAAGCCCTATAAACACACCTGTTTAGAAACTCAGTTTTTAGTTATGATGGTAAGAATATTTGAAAACGAAGGGACTATTTAATTTGCTTTATTTTTGCATCAAATATTTATATACACTTTTATTCATCCTAATAGTAAGTAGTGTTGTAGTACGTATGAATTTTGTGATATTTTGTTTGAAAAAGTGTGAATTTTTTGCTTTGGTTGAGGCATATCAGTGTGTATGGCATATCAGTTTTGACGAGTTACAACTTTATCCTGTTTGTGCCATTGTAATGGCGAGTCTTTGATAATAAAATTCAATTCCTCCGTATATACTATTATGTCTCTTTAAATTTGCTAATTACGGCCCGTTTGGTTAATGATACTAAATAGTGATAATAAGAATGATTTTTGGTATAAAACTTCATCAAAAGTTCCATATCATTCCCATGGCAATGAAACTTTAATCACAAAAAACTTTTTATGTTTACAAATTTTCATTACCACCTAATATCACCTCTTCTAATGGTAATACATTGAAATGAATTTTATGAAGAAAATGATATGATTGGAGTTGAACAACCATGGTCACAAGATAGCCAAGAAATGTATCAACTAAAGTTACACTGGTTTTTCATTCTCGTTATCACCGTTTATTACTACCTATCAAATGGAACATGAAGTAGTAATATTACGTAAGAGAAAATATCACATTCAGCAGCAACCTCAAAATGGACAAACAGAATGATAGATGAATAAGATACCTGACAGAATTCTATCAAAAGCTTACTTTCTCAAGACACTAAAAATACTCCTAAACCTTTTAAGGTGAGTTTTTTTTTCTCCATAAGCCATCATGTCTATATTCTAAATATATCCACAAAAGCTGATAGACATAAACAGCTACAAAATTCTAAAATTAACACAATAATTGAGCATTCTGATATTAAGAAAACTACGAATACCAGTACTTGAGTCTACAATGCCTTCAGAAACTTAAGACAGCAAAAAAAATGCTGAATTCAACAGCTTCTGCAAAGCAAAAATCACTGCACATACTTCTAATTCCGTCCACCATCGTCTCGTTGATATTTCCACCGCATGCGACCATAAGCTTTGCTAGTGTGGTGTAACAATCCTAGGAAGGCACTGCAACGAAAATTCAGTTGATAATCAGACATATTTCATTAATCAATTCATTAGAATCTTTTTCTCGTTGTGAAATATAACTTTCTGCGAGTGGTCTTGCAGGGTAAACTACTATTTGCTTTAACGGTCTATCAAGAACTGCAAACTATTATTTGCTATATTTACAAATCACTATTAGTCTATATTTTAATCTCAATCTATAAATCAGTTATAACATAATCAAGTGAGATCTTGTTTGATTTGTCTAATGTAAATTTATTAATATCAACTTTTATAAAATTTTTATATATCAGAGGTTGAAGACAGTATTTCAGCAACTTGCAGCGTCGCGGGGGAGTTGGGGTGGGCGGCGGGGGGGTTGAGGTGGGTGTCGCAGAGGGTACAAAATCGCAAAAACACATGAAAAAAGGGGATCTTTCAATGCACAGTGTGAACATCTAGTACTACTCCTAGAACAACCACAAAAGCACACACAATTAAGAGAACAAAAACAAAGTCTGCTACACACAAAATTAAGGATTGGAACTTGGGATACTAGGCAAAATGCTATGATTGGAACTTGGGATATAAGACACTAAGAAAAATCTGATACTATTAGTATCCTTGGCGGGATGATAACTAAAGGTGGCTAAGAGGATTAAGATGAAAATGTAGAATGATATTTGTGAAGGGCTGTAGGGCATTACTCGGTGCTTGTAGAAGCGTTGATGATACGATCCAATTCCCATGTTAAAGGCTAATCAAAACCCTAGCCGAGAGGTACAGAAATATTCTTCCATATTAAGGAAAAATTACTTCCCTCTCCCCATTCTCCTTTGAAACATCACTACACTATTCCCTTTGACCACCTCCACTCTTTTATGCATCACTGCATTGTCCCCTAGCAGCACCCAGTCACCCACCATATAAATTGACCCACAGTTCAAGCAATAGCAAATAAAAAACAAGTGGAATGCTCCATAAACACATCCACCGAAGTATAAATATCCCAAGACAAGAACAAAAAAGGCCCCACATCTTCCCAACTATTAGACCAATGGTAGAACTTTTCAACCTCCCAAGAGTTGAAAGGCATGGCTAAACACAAATCAAAAACTAAAATCTAAACATCAAAATAGAGAGGAACGAATGAACCAAGAAGTAAAAACCAAAAGCAACATTTAAAAAGAATCAATTGCCAAAACAAATTATCAAATTCATATTAGATGTTATGCTTCATGTGTTTATTCAATCAACGCTATCCAACGCACATTTTGACCCTTAATATCTTCAACACAAGTATCTTTAGTTGCGCATATATAATATAAAAGTTATAAATAGTTGATGTTTTAAAAATATGCATTGAAACAAAGTAACAAATATCTACTTGAAAACAGAGAAATAAAAGTAAATTGATTGATGAATAGTAGTTGCTATACAAGTGTAACTGATGTGAACCATAAATAGTACGGTAATAAGGTCTCGTGAATAACTTATTATAAAACCTTATTTTCAGGATAGCCATATATACAGGTCAACAAACATAGAATCTAGCATACACCTTGACAACACAGAAATATACAAGCATGGCAGAAAATCAAGTAACAAAAAAGACAAATGAGATAATTATTGCAATAATGCAATGTGTACATTTTCAATAACTAAAGCTTGTCTTTAACATGATAAGAAAAACAATCATGAAATGACAACAGCTGCAACTGGAAAGACAGGCAAAACAATTTCAGATAATGCATCTTGGTTATCACTAATTCACTACAATGTCTCGGTCTTAATACCTGGAACAATGATACACATAACATAAGAACTAACAGCGTTTAAGAACAGTTGCAACAATCCACACATAAAAATAGGAAGGAAATTATAAGCAGAAATATCAGATAAAATGCAATTTTAGTAAAGCAAAGAAACATCTAAGTTCAATGAGGACATACTGTATGTGGAGGTGTCAATTTGCTCGGGAAGCTCTTTAATGTCCACCTCAAACCTCTCTTGGACCTGTAAAAATCATTAAATTATGACTTACGCTAAACATGGCAATATTTGTGCTTTCACAGATTCATCTTCTTTAGATCCATACTCTTAACAATTACAATTTCATTTCATCTATCACTTAAAAAATCTATACATCTCATTAGTTTTTAAATTAAAGTGCAATATTGCTTGTCAGCTCTGCAATAAATCCTAACTATACATGCCTGATGCTGATATTGAAAACTTATTACTTGTTATGATATACAAAAAAATATTCCCCTTTTTGTAACCTTTGCACTCCACAGTATAGACATCCAAATAAATTTATCAAAGCAAAATTCCAACCTGATTTAGAACATCAGAATCAGAAGCAGAGGCAACAAATGTAATGGCAAGCCCCTTAGTTCCAAACCTGCCAGCTCTGCCAACCTACAGCAATACAAGGGAACAATCCACAACAAGTGATAAGCAAACAGACATCAGATTTTTAGGGAAAAGAAGGACTGAAATAATTTCTCCTACCCGATGCAAGTATGTGTCTGCAGAGTCTGGCATGTCGTAATTGATAACTATATTAACTCTTTCAATGTCAATTCCTCGGCCTACTAAATCTGTTGCAACTAGGATTCTTTGCTTCCCATCTTTAAATCCCTTGTATCGAGCAAGCCTAAAAATTAAAATGAAAAGAACCAGGCATTGACTATTTCAGAGAAGAAACAGAGAACCATCAAGAACTACAGGAAAAAGTCATCTCACAACACAGATAAAATTAAACTCCTAAACAGTGGTGAAACAAGGAACCCCATGACAAAAGGAAAATGATGTATCAACGGAAATATAAGAGAAACAGCAAAACAAAAAATATTAGTTCGACTTGTTCAGAAGGGGTGAAAATGGATTGTAGGGATGAAATTACTTCACCCACAGAGACAAGAAATTCAACTACATGGATTATAATACTTCCATCTGTGTGAAGTGAACCAATTTGGGAGATGACATACCTAAATAATAAATATGTATACCTTTTAAACATATTTGTAAACCTTTTAGCAAATATTCAATTATTTACAAAACTGCCACCCGAATATGAGCATCTTTTAGATAATTTGTATATCTATTTCAGTTTTCACCACTTTGATTGACTTTCACATGATCCAAAACCTACATATATTCAAATATATATACACACACGAAAAGGCATCCTATTCTCTCCTTTTAGCTCATTATTGCCAAGACATTAGATTAGAATTAAAAACTACTTTATAAAAACTACATCATAGCCTTAAATTTGTAACAAGTACATTCTTTCGTAACAAATTCAGAGAGAAGAGAAACAAGACATCTTACATATATTAAATACAATGTAATGGGAGATGAGAAATATCAAAAGTGTAATGAGAATTGATGAGGATATAGGTTCACTTCCAAAAGAAAATGTAACAAAATTAAGCGAGACGGACTGAAGTTATCATTTCGTCAATTTTAGACATGGAGTAAACATCTGGCAGACAAAATGCAGAAAAATAGAAGAAAAAATTCATCAGGTCACTTATTTACAATTAGACAGCAAGCACTGTAAGATTATGAAAGCAACTACACAAAACACTGTGGAATATGAAAAAAAATAAGATGATCCACACTTAATTATCATGCTCAGAACAATACACACCAACTTCCGTTTTAACATTATCATTTTTGCAACAAGAGTTATACAAAACACTGGAATACGAAAAAAAATAAAAATAAAAAAAAGAAGATAAAGACTTAATTATCATGCTCAGAAACAATACACATCAACTTCTTTGTCAACCTTATCATTTTTTCCTAAATAAAAAATTTTAAAAATTTAAAAATTAAAAAAAAAATAAAAATAAAAACTCAGTACATAACAAGAATGGGACCAGTAAGAAACAAAAATAGCATAGATAAGGAATTCTCAATAACCCAGCCATAAATATGTAAATACAAATAAGTAAACAAGAGTTTAAAGAAGAGTTGCACCTATCTAAGATCCAATACGAAATATAAAGTCGAGAACTAAATTCTCATGCTATTTTAGACACAGTGAAGTAGAAGTCCCTGAAATAGATATTTAATCAAAGCAGCTATCTAAACAGTAGCAGGTAGTAGGCAGCTATATGCATCGATTTCAATCACAATAAGCAAATTAAAAATAATGATTTCGTCAAAAAACATCTTGCCACATAGTAGGAAAAAACAACCAACAAATTACGAGATTGAGCAGAAAAACGGAGAATGAATGAAAACAAAAAAGAAGCACAAGTAAATAAAAATTCAAGCTTTGAATACATCAAGAACATTCAAAAGCACAAACCTCTCTTCCTGAGACATGCCAGAATGGATACAGATTGAAGGGAAGTTGCACTCCACAAGAAGTTTGTTCAGCTCAGCAGCTCTACTCACACTCTTGACAAAGATGACGACTTGGTTAAAATCCAAAGCATCCAAAAGGTCGTTCAGCTTGCGATTTTTCTCTAGCTCGGACAATTTGATGTAGTGCTAAGGAGCAAACATTCTTAGTTCAGAAACCCTAAGCCATGACAAGATTTATTCAAAAAACCTACACGATGTTTTACATACCTGGACAAGACCATGAAGTGTCAACTTGGCTTCATCATCAACATATATTTCCATCGGCTATAAGGAAGAAATATCACAGTAAATCATATTAGGGGCATCCTCAATCGTAAGGAATCCATTATCAAGAAGAAGGCTGAAGATCCCTCAAGTCCACAGATGTCTGCTTGAAGATACTTGATATAGCACAACATCGCTTTACAACCACCCTAACTTACCAAATATGGTTCATAATACCTACATAGCTAAGCTTCCCCAAAATGACGACACTTTAAAACTTTGAGCCCAGACCCCAACCACTCGCAACCATTTCTCTCAGGTATGCCGATACTTAAACACCAAGAAAATTAAACTGGAAATGATGAATAAAAGATGCTGAACCACATCTCGTGCAACCACCGAATAAAACCTAACTTATACTCGCACTAGCCTACCCAAATATTGATCACAATAAAGAAAGATGATGCGAAAAGTACACCATCGAATGAGATGGCATTTTAGACAATAACATCTATACAACTAGGTAAATATCTTCTGCAGAAAGCTGGCATAATGGAAGACTTCAAATTCAATAAAAATTGGCCATGAGAAATTACATCTTGCATAAATTTTTTGCAAACAGGACGGATTGTTTTGCTGAGAGTGGCAGAGAACATCATCACTTGCTTGTCATGAGGTGTCATTTTGAAGATCTCTTGAACATCTCTTCTCATGTCTGTAAATTGAAAAGAACACCCAGTCAAAGTAAGTTGAAGGACGTAACTTCATAAACAAAACTGTAAAAATCAGAAAAACCACAAGAAACATACCAAGGGACTCTAGCATTTTATCACATTCGTCGAGGATAAAATGACGAACATTCTTTAATGAGAGATCCTTGTCTCTAGCTAGTGAAAGTACTCTTCCAGGTGTACCAACAACTATGTGCGGGCATTCATTCTTCAGCAGGTCCTTATGAACTTTGATGTTGACACCGCCATAGAAGACAGCAACTTTGATGCCCGGCAAATATGTGCTAAACCTCTCGAATTCATGACAGATCTACAGCAATTAACATATGACAGCTGATGTTATAGCTAGCTGTACACTATTTTCTCAGCAAAAAAAGCTAGCTGTACACTATTTTCTCAGCATAAAAGCAGACTAAGGAAAGAGCATTATCACAAACCTGATACGCCAGTTCCCTAGTGTGACAAAGAACAAGTGCAGCAACTTGTCCCGCTACAGGATCAATCTGTTGCAAGGTTGACAGTACAAAAACAGCAGTCTTCCCCATACCAGATTTTGCTTGGCATATCACATCCATACCCAATATAGCTTGAGGAATGCACTCATGTTGCACTGAAGAAATACCAAAAAATTGATGCAAGGAACCCGCAGTAAGTAAAATATGACCACCTGGTCCTTGTAATTGAAATCTTTATAAGACCATTTTATATCTTCAAGTTCAGTGAAAGTGAATTACCTGGTAAGAAAACAAAGCTTTAGTAGAACTTTAAAAGTAAATATAAAAATGATAAGAAACAAAGGTGAGCATTCTTTGCTCGAAATTGCAAAGGATCATCGGATAAATCCTCAGTTAAGTTGATTATTTGTACCATCTTCCAACAGCTACAGAAAAAATTGCACCTTGAGACCAACATTCACAGCTACACCCGATTAAAATGAGTGCTTACAGTCAAAAGAAACCTTATTTAAACTTAGCAGACGCTAAAAATACACAAGGTTGACTGAGCTGATAACATACATAGTTGATCATGTTAATGACATATCAATAACATCATCGAAGAAGTTCTACAAGCTAATGGACATGTTCTCCGTTTCAAATACTTTTATATTTCTGTTTGAAATACTTAGTTCATCAATTTTAGGTGACTTGTATTAACATTATATTTTCAATTCTAACAATTCCACAAAATGTTCAATTTATAATAGAACTCTTACCTTCAGATGGATGCTCAAAACCAGAGTCAACAATTGCGCGCAGAAGTTCTGGCTTCAAAAGGAAGTCTCTAAATCCTGAACTGTAAATTCCAACGTAGCCCCTATAAAACAAGAACACAATGATCAAGAAACGAACATCAACATTCAAGAAGTACCAATTCTACAAAGTAATGTAAGCAATCAGTGAATCATATCTATACCACTTCAAGATATATCAACATCAACATTCAAGATGTATCAATTCTACAAAGTAGTGTAAGCTATCAGTAAATTACATCAACACAGGATAAAAGACATGTTCCTTGATATCCTAACAGTAAATTAAAGTCCATAAAATGAACAATACATATTAAGACAAAATTTTTTTTCAACCAAGGCCGGTTTAATAAAATTTTGGAATTACCTAAAATATTCTCATTCATTTGCTAATTCAACAAAAATTAATATTATTTAAACACTGTAACTAAAAAAAAATCATTAAACTCTAAATTAAAACTTTGTCAAAACGACTAAATTGCATGAATTTCAGAAAAGCTACAACAGATAACGAAATCCATTCACAAAAACAAAATTCGAATCTTTCAAACAAAAAAAGGAAAGTTTTAACATCAAATAGCAATCAAATACAATAACTGAATTACATAAACATACACAACAAAAATTAAAAAAAGAGACGAACTTTTTTCCAGCTTCGCCATTGGTTTTGGTTCCGGAATCTGGAACCTTCTCTTCTTCTTCATCGTAATCAAGAAGCTCCTCTTCGTAAGCTTCGTTTTCTCTGTTTTCTCCCATAGTTCTGCACAAAAAAAAAATCAAATTAGCTTTTTCAGATTCAAATCCAAATTCGGGTTTTCAATCCCAAGAAAACAACAAGAACTGATTAAAACCAAAACAACAAAACGAAATCAAAACAACAACAAACAAAGATGAAAACCAACCTTCGAGTGAAGAATTCGACGAGCTAGGGTTAGAGTTTTATCAAAAGTCTGCAAAGGAAAATGTTAGACGAAAAAGGGGAAATAGTAGTAGAGATAAATGAGAGAAGGCAGTGAAAAAAAACGAAGGGTTTTATATAAGGAGAATTTGCGAAATTGACGGGTTTGAGCCCTTTGTGGCGGCCGGATTAATCAAAACAAGAAACTAGAGGTGTATATTCGGGTTATCGGGTTGATTTTGAATCAGGTCTTTCGGGTCGGTTCAAAATCGAGTTTCGTGTTTACATTGGTTTTTAGTTTTTACGTAATTGTAGATCCATTTTAAAGTCAAGTCAAATCGTGTTTAGTTATATAGTCGAGTGTCTATCGGATCATCGGCTCTGTTTTGAACATCTCTACAAGAAACTTATGAGTTAAAGTTTTTATTATTGAGCAATTTAACCAAAATATAAGCGACTTCAAAATAAGAAAGTCATAAATTAAAATTTTTATTATTAGGCTATTTAACTAAAATACAAGAACGGTCTCATACAAAAACTTATGCTCAAAATTTCATAGTTTTAGATGGGAGTCTAACGGTTGAGGTTGATTTGATTTCTTCTTGTAATTAAAGTGATTGTGATATTTGTGTGAGTCCAACATTATAAAATCTAACTAATATGTCAGTTCAATTATAATTTCATTATTTTTACTCTCAAAAAGATTGAAGTATTATTCTTCTTTTATCTCTAGGTTAATATCTAATATTGACATTTTAAGTTAAATAATAAAACTTATTATTAATGTATTGTGGCATGAACATTATGTTGTAGTATGTGCATTTCAAGTTGCTGAGGAGGTGGATTCATATGAGCCATCTAAGTATCTATACATAAGCTATTACAAGATTTAGAACTTGAGCAACTAGATGTCAAGAATACTATCCTACATGAAGAGTTAGAATATTTTTCAATACCCACCAGGCTCGACCCACGCGACTCGAAAAAGACAGGCTTGGACACGCCAAATTAAATGGGTGGGTAGCAACACCAAAAAATACATGAGAGTATACCCGCTCATCCGCTTAGTTTAGTATACTGATTATTAAATAATAATTCTTTATTTTAAAGTTGCTCTAGTCTAATCATCTACTGTTTATATTACTCATTAAATATTAATTACTCTACTTAGTTTAATACTCCTATTAGTACTATAGTCTACTCATTTATTGCATGTATTACTCCGTAGTAAGAAAAAGATAATGGATGACCACATTGCTTTGGTTGGATAATCCAACATAATGTTTATATATTTATATAATTTCATTGTTTTGAGATTTTTCATGTATTTGCAGTATTTTGGAGAATGTATTGTATTATGTTAATTGTTATTATGACTAACTTTATACTTTTTAATGTATTTTTAATTTTTATATAAGAAATGCTCACTTAGTGCGGGTTCCGTCCGCTAAGAAAATGGCAGGTAGGCAGTAGTGACAAAAAAATTAGTCTACAAATGCGTGCGGGCTTTTGAATATTTGAACCCATAGGCAGATATTTATGGGATTATCCGGTCCGCTACTCGCCAAAACCCTCCCATGAACAGCTCTACTATTAAGGAAGAGTAACCGCTTTCCTTTAGTATTCCCTCTCAAGGAACTATGGGTATGGATTGTACGTCACATTCCCTCACCCAGATCCTAATTTCAAACAGAATATTGAATTGTTGATAATGATGACGAGAACATTACATTTGCAGAAAAGAGTAAAAGAGGGAATTTGGTTAAAGGGACTAGTTAATGATGTCTATGTAATGATATCATGCATTCATGCAACTATTTTAAGGATCAAGTTCATCTTGGCATGACTAAGCATATTGATTTTCGTCATCATTTCCTTAGAATTAAGCGGAGAATTAAGGGAAACGAAGATTATACTATTCTATAGGGAAGATTTAACTCAAGGCGGAGTCTAAACCATCTAATTGTATATTTGTATTATGTAATTAATTCTCTCTTCACATATTGAGTGGACGTAGCTAACACATTGTTAGTGAACCACGTTAAATTTACATTTAATCTTTATTGTTTATGTTTATCTTCCTTGCGTTACTACTAAATAAAAAGTATTTAATATCCACAACATTATATTACGCGTCCTATAATTATTGCTATAACCAACTTCAACCTCAGCCACATACTTGCATAATCGTAAAGGCAAAGCCAAAAATGTTACTCCAATAACATAATCCTTAGATGAGAATTTTGCATTGCAAAAACCAATCTCCTAAAAAATTATATTTCAAAATATTTATCCTATCTCAAACACATTAATTCTCACCACATTAAGATCTTATTACTTGATTATTAATACAAACTAATCTATAATCTATAGTAATTATTCCAACTTCCCAATGAATATCTCATCACAAATATCAATTTATTCACATATTATAGAGCAATTAAGGCAATAATTAGTTTAACTAGACCCTACAAACACCCGATAACCCGATAGACACCCGACTTTATAACCGAACCCGATTTAACCTGACTTAAAAACAAATCTATAATTATTAAAAACCAACGTCAACACAAAACCCGATTTTGAACCGACCCGAAATCTACCTGACTACCAGAATGAACACCTCTACTACAAACTATTAATAAACTCAGCCATTTGCCTTTGTAACAAAGATGTTGAATCTGATTTGGGATGAAACACATTATATATATGACCTTCATTTTTAGCTTCAATTAATTTGACATTTTTCACACCATTTTTCTTCAAAAAATCAGCATACATTTCTCCTCTTTCCTTAAGAAAATCTAATTCAGCAACATGAACAACCACCCTAGGGAATGAACTCCATTCATCATGATTAAGCTTAATCTTCTCATAATTACACCCAAAATAATCTCGATTCGAGCCTTCGGGTATGCTTAATTTCCAAAACATATCATTCATTTTAACCTCTACATTGTTTTGATTCAACATTTCTTGGGTAGTCCTTTCCTCACTACCAAAATAAGGGTGTATTAACAATATGCCCTTGATTTGGACAATCCTTAAGTCATGGTCGTGATCATGGTCATGATCGTCTTTTTTTGTAGCTTTTATGACTATGTTATGAGCAATGTTCCCACCCGCGCTATCCCCTGATAGGAAAACGCGAGAAAGATCAGCTCGTTTAAGCCAGGGTTCGGTTTTGGCACTTTTTATAAGCCACTCGAGAGAGGTACAACCATCAGCATAAGCTATTGGAAGGCGATTTTCAGGGGCAAGACGATAGTCAATTGAAAGGATTATGGCTTGGGATAATGAAGCTAAGTCTCCTAGGAAGATGTGGTAGTTAAGCCATGTTGTTGAACCAATACAAAATCCACCCCCATGAAAATATAACACAATAGGAAGTTTATGTGTAGATGCATTTATGGTTGGTGTGTTAGGAAGGAAAATTCTACCGGTGATTGGTTTGGATGCATCAATGACTATGTCTTTCGACTTGTAGTCGTCGTTAGATTCCGGTGAGGCTAAGGCAATGTCCGGAGCAAATCGCTTAACCCTTCCATCGGAATAGACTTGGAGAAAGTTTGGTGCTTCGGCTATTAGAGACATATTTTGAGTCGGGTGATATGTTATATACTCTGATGGATTGAAACGATGTTTAATTTGTACGTGAAGAGGTGTATTTATATTTGGAGGATGAGTTGGGTAAAGGGTTAAGTTGATCATGTTATTTAATCATGGATGATATATGTATTATTTTACAATTTAGAAATTAGTTAGTTGGGGAGTAGATGAGAAAGATGCAAATAGGAAATAAATAAAGATAATATGATCAAATAGTAAAGAGCAAAGCACAAGTTGTATGAGTATAAACAAAATAAACAGAAAATTAAAAAGTAAAAAGTAAAAGAATTATCGCGCCAGGTAGGGGTCGAACCTACGACCTTCTGCTTAGGAAACAGACGCTCTATCCACTGAGCTACAGGCGCCTTTGTTGATGCAATGTATTTGCTTATAGTAAATAGGCTGTATAAAACGTGTAAACTTGAAATAATAAAGAATTGGAGTATTATATTGTTCAAAAATTTACCTAAAATAATCCAAAATATTTGTGATTATTCTATAATAATTTCACCTATTGATTAACCATGAATAATCCCAACTTTAAGGAATATTTTCTAGAGTAAACATAGGTAACCTGATGACATGCTATAGTAGGTAATTCACCAAAAAAAATAAACTAAAAATTTTAAAATTTTACATAAAAAATTCTAAATAATAAAAAACATCATTAATTTTACTCTAGGAATATATCACTCAAAGTTGAAATTGTTCATATTTACTCAATAGGTGGAATTATTGTAGGAAATCACAGATATGTTGGATTATTCAATATTCTAGGTAGTTTTTCTTATATTATTCTGGTGTCATTAAATGACCCTCACTTAGATTAAAGTTTTGGACAGACAAATGAGCTTTACGCTTGTTTATGATAAGACTAACAAAGAGAATGTAAGCAGATGACTTTTGATAGCAAATATCATGTGCAACTTCACGTAAAAAAAACTAAAAAATATACATGATTTAATGAATCATTTTGCTTTAATCCATTATGATTTGTAATCAAAAGATTATAAATCTTTGACCCTAACGAAATAATAGACATTCTAGTTTTGAAATAGTGAAGGAAAATTCTACAGTTTATATCAACATAGAAGAATCCATTAACAAACAAAAATAGAAGACAGAAGTAGAAAATGGTGAGATTACGATCAAAATGTAGCACAACTGACCATTTTACTTCCGATAATTTTTATACACCCTCTTGGATGAAACATTTATAGTGATAGTATTCTACTCGAGCAAACCCTTAGCGAAAATTTCGAATCAAAACGCAACTACAAACACGGACGCGAAAAGAAAAAGGTCAGATGAATCAAGCAGAGTGGCGGTCTAGAGTGGATTGCTCCGGCAGTCCGGTTCGCCCTACTTGGCAGCTTGCTCTATGAAGGGAATTTTCTTCCAAGTTTCGTCCTCCAATGTGCTACTGTCCAATGGGGGCAATGAAAATGCATTCACTGTAGAGCTTCCACTCCGGATTTCTTTTAAGGCTCGTAAAGCTGAGAGTGTAAGTTTTATGTACATATTCTCCATATGCTCGATTTCAGGTAAGTCTTTATCGGTAAGCAGGCTTTCTTTGTTTGCGCTACCAGGGTCTGACGCAGAAGCTTTGTTTGAAATGGTTACGGTTTTTAGGGATGAGTCTTGTGGCTCGTTTTGAGAGAAAAGACGATCTAGTGTAGCTTCACATTCTTTTACAAGCTTGGAGATGGTGTCATTTGTGTAGAATGGCTCTTGCAAAACCTTTTGGATGAAGGGCAACCGTATTAGACTACCACTACGCTTGTCGTACTTCTTTAGTATCTTCACTAGGCCTGCAAGGAAATAATGATGTGCGTAGATATCAGCAGAATATCAACTGTGAGATAAGGATACTAAGTTGAAAAATTTACAGAGAAATTGATGCAAACATGACAACTATTTCCCTTGTTCCGACTTCTAATGCACCAATAACCCTTCAAAATAAACATAAGACTTGTAACTACGGATTCATTGATCGCTCTCAATTTTGAGAAAGGCGAGGGGAGGCGGCAGCGTTGGTTGTATGGTTTGAAATGTCAGTTTTACAGGGCAACTGCTTTAAAGACGACCAATAAACGAAAAGATGAAATTCTGTCAAGCATCAAGGAGGGTAGTTATAAGAAGGGCCTAGAAAGAAACTGAGAACAGGCCACATGTGTGCCTAAAGTAAAGAAATCAAGACAACAATCATAAAATGGCGGGGTAACTAGACTAAAATTTCAAACGCATTACCTCGAGTTATAAGAAACCAAGATTATTGGCTTTTGTAAAGAAAACTAACAAGAGCAGAAAACATTATAAACATTACAAAGGGAGGAAAACATCGAATTCAACCATCATAATAAGCAAAGACATCTAAACACCAACAAGGGTGGTTCTAAGCCCATTCAAAATTACCAATTTTGAATATTCTCTATTTCAAATTGTTTGTTTTTTCAAGGACTATTTCAAATTGTTAATAAAGGGCTCCATTTTTTTCAATAATTATATATATAAGTAAACAGGGCCTGATTTTGCTCTGCACCTGAACACCAAACAGTCAATGAGAAAATGCAGCATTACAACAAAAAAATCACAGTGGAGGTTGATATGTATGTACTACATTTCAAAAGATATAAAGCAGGGAAAACAGATGATTTAGACCTGTATAGTTAAGGGCACTGTAGTTCTCCAACAAAACCATTTCTCCATGAAAATCTACAACCTCCCTTCCAACTCTCATCAACTCCTCATTCGAGTGTCTAGCCTCCGCCAACCTGTCTTGTAGCTCCTGCATGATAAACAAAGAGAACTAGTAAGCAGATGAACTACATTTCATGCTAGAGGTCAATTACAAGTAGATTTTTATTCAGAATTCAAGCTTATTGCATAAAAAAAAACAGAAACAAGTTCAGATAGTGCACGCTTATGACAAATATTCAAGCTATACTAATTTTTACATTTCGACTAGGTATGATTTGTCATATCAAGACAAGCCCAACTTCAAATAACTAGTAAATGAAATGAAGAAATAGAAGAAATCTGCTTTTGGAAATGGATAATGGATCCAAGAAATACCAGATTAACATGCAATGTGATGCATCCTCTTCTCTCTCATTTTTCTTTTTTCACACGAAGAAGCAAGCACCAAGAATCAGATACATACCGGTCACCATCTGTAAATTCTATCAAGGGACATCATGCTAGTATGCTACAAAGGTAATCCTTCCACTCACAGTAATACAACACCTGTCTAAAGCTTGAGTTTCATATATCTCCTAACATTAACAACTCCAAAAGGCGAAGGATGCAGAAAGGGAATATATCTAGCAACATTATTCTAAGTAGTTGCAAAATTTCAGGCTATTCATGAGCATACACCTGTTTATAAACATTGTACTGAAGATATATTGTTAAAGCTTGACCAACATAATCCAAGGTGGACGGTGGACCATAGAAAGATTGCTGATGTCGTTCCAGTAGCTGAAACAATCGCAATGTTGCGAAACCGGCATCTTTATGTGTTATGACACGCTTTTTGAGCATTGCGATGTGAGATGTTAACATGAAAAATATCCATTTTTCATAAAAATTCATGTTTTTGCAGAATATGTATTTTAATTAAAACTTATAATAAATGAATTTAATGCCTATCAATTTAGAATAACTTATAAGGATTGTTACTCTAGGTTTTAAAATGCAAGTAACAGAATCTGCAGAGGTAAGCTCGATATATTATAAAGTGGCCATTATCTTGTAGGAAATAATAAATCTTAAATTGGTCAAACACAGGCCAGGTTCCATATCCAGGCATTGATAAAATGATCTGTTTGAAACAAATGAAGCAAAGTGTTTCGGTGAAAAAAAAAAAAAAATCGTGAATTGATGTGTGCATTGCTGATTATGCTCTCACATGTTATCATTAGAGGACATTTCGAGGGTTAAGGATTTCTTAGATCAAAGGGAAGAAAATTTGCATTTTAATTATTAAAAGAAAGTAATGTTAAAGATGATTTCTCTATTCACTGAAGGAACAAGTTAAGTAATTCAAATTCCACTTTCCAAACAGATGCCCTTTTGACACTCTAGAAAATACAAAGCAAATAGAATATAGATTTATCACTTAGAAAGAATAATCATAAAAGCAACTCAGTAACATTCACATGGAATAGGAGCGACCCAAAAAGAATCACATAAAACTAGAGAGAGAAACAACACTCCTACACTACAAGGCATCAAAATTTTCCATCAATTAGAAATCGTTACAATCCCTACTTTTAAGAAAAACTTGATTAATCAGTCACTCCATCATACACCACAACTTTATGTTTGACATTGTATGTTCTTTCGAAATGCCAAAGATTCCTCTTCAGACACCAAAAATGTATTTGTGTAATTAAGAATCTCATATCAAAGGTTACATGACACTAGCTGGCATCATCTTCATAAACTCCTACAATTACATTAATGAACTAGCGAAATTTCCCAAATAGTAGAGTCTACAAAGAAAAAGACTACTTTACCAAAATCCAAAAATAAAGATAACTCTCACTTCTTTTTCTATTTTGATGTCATGCATCTTTGAATGTCAACTAAATCATATTGCACACCTTGCAATAAAAAAGTGTTACAAATCAAGGTCCGCCAAAACTTCAACATTGGGAGATATTCTTAAACTTAGCGTATCATATCCATAAACACCAACAACATTACACAAAGGCAACGCTTGTGAGTTCATGATAACAAGCTCCTGGCTATATATTCCTCACTTATTTATAACTTGCTTTATGTTAAATTCAAAGACTTATAATACTAGTTGTGCTTTATTTTAAGTCATTTCAAATTGTTTGATTTGTAATAGTTTGCTAATTTAGTTTGGCTTGAAATAGATAGTTTAACACTTTTAAGTTTAGTAGGAATGTTAGACCAAGTATTGTAACGTTTGTAAAGGAGCCCAACATCAGAAGAATGAAGACAAATTATGCCAGTAACTTGCGTTAGTTATCAATACTTATGTGAGTGTGAAGACAACAGCCACATGGAACAAATAACTACTTCATAATGGGAAGTTGTGTGTTTAGATGAGAAAAGTGAAACTATGTTTCAGATCCCTGGTTGCTCTTATAATTATTGGATTATAATTGTATTTGATAAATTTCCTATGCTTAGTGTAAGTGGCGAATATACTTGTGCCTTAAGAGACTCCTAACTTGCTGATGGTAATGTAATTAGTGAGTTTTGAGTTTAGCCAAACCTATCCCTAAATCATCCAGGGAACAAAACTCTAATTAAATTCTTTGGTGGTGAAGTTCTTATCCTTTGAACTCATTTACTCCATCTTTCATTTCATCTCTTTTTTCTTCATAGTGTCGCCCCATAATCTGTCCAAATTACTATCCCGTTTATCATTAATTCATTCCATTCGTAATTAGCAACCATCATCAACAAGTCATCACCTTTCTTAGTCAACCCACACACCATTCATCAAGCCAAGTCCTTAAAATATCAAAATGTACAAAAATCTTCAGTTTGCTAACACAAATTCAAGCCCTTGCATTTCTATCTCTACCTGCCTTGTTTCTCAAGCTTGTTTATTCTGAAAGGTCGCTCCCGAACTTGCAACAAAAAATGCATCCCATTCTTGATAAACATATCTCAACAAGTTCCAAACATTGCCACGATCACTAACATCCTTCAAAACACAAACATGTGGGTCGGCTACTAATTGATCACTTTGTCCACGTGAAACCTTTTACTCCATTCATTTCAATTTTCTAACACCTCTAACCTTTAGATCGAAATCCCTCATATCCTTTACCACAATAGAAACATATACTACTCCTTTTCTCCTAGTTGTAAGGTGAAGGGCCCTCTCATGCTAATTTATAGGCAACCCCCCCTAAAGTAAACCTCGTAAGAATGATCCCAAATCATTCACCTAGGTGATCAACTTCCTTCGGAGTCACATAATTCAAGAAATTTTCGACACGGAAAGGATCCTACAGGCTACAAAGAAACGCCCAAAAACACTTTCCTTCAATAAAAAAAGGATGTTGCAAGAAAACAGTAAACACAACCATAGTCAATTTTAAAATTCTTCATGCACAATTAAAAAAATACTTATCTGAACAAGAACTTCCTGATTTTAGAAATCAATTATTAATACTATACCCTAATTAAAATATGCTGTCTATTCCTTTTTGGTAAAGAAGATAAAATCAAAGATTCTCCATACAAAATTAAATAAATAAAAATCAATGATGAAATTTTTTAATTGCCGCCAACTTCTATAAAATAAAAATTATACTAATAAAAATCAATAAACTAATATACTACATCTACATGCAACTTCTTCATAGCAATTAGCAATTAAGTATTTCAAATTCTGCAAAATAAATTCACAATTCACAATCATATCGATGAAAACCCTAAAGAAAAGTAAAATTCAAGAATTATGATAAGAAACGACTTACTTTCCATCGAATAACATACTCTTCTTCCTTTTCAACAACAAATGTGTTAAATTTATCGATTTCAGCCTCTAAAAGAGCGATAAAATTATTAACCTCGTTTAAAACGGCGTCGTTATTTTGATCTTCGGTAGTAAGTTTAGGTCGTTTGAGAGGCTTAGGAGAATTATGATCGCCATTAATGGGGTAGATAAGCTTCAATTGTTTCTTGAGATCTTTGTAAGAAAGAAATTTGTCGCGCCAATCAGGAAGAGTTTGCAGGATTAAGTAGCTTAAGATTTTCCAGAATTTCATAGTTTGTTAGAAACAGAGAAGAATGAAATGGGAGGAATAGAAATTAAGAGAATATTTCGGGGGGAAAAAGGAGAAACAAAGAGAGTAAAAAAATTGTGGATAAAGAGGAATAAATGCGTATGGTGGCCTTATTAGATGGTGAGGAATGATGATCATGATTTAATAATCACGCATCTCTTGAGAGACCGTCTGTAGTATAGACGCTTTTTAAGAGTTCAACCCATATTTTCCTTCTAACTTACAAAACTACTAATTAATTCTTTTCTTAAAAAAAATTTATAAATTGGGTCATGTCAAAACTTGAGACGTCTATTGTATAGACGGTCTCAAGTAAGAATTTGTGTTTAATAATTGTGTCTCATGTAAGATTAAAAAAAATAAAAATAAAAACACAAATTCTAGCTATAGACGGTCTATAGCATAGACGGGCGTAATGGGCCAACCTATTTTTACACTTTCCAAAAATAACAATTGAAATTTCCATTGGGTTTGGCTGCTGAGAGTACCGTCTATGCCATAGACGGTCTCTCAGGAGACCTTCTCTTTTAAAAAAGCCTTTCAATCCTACATGAACCAAAAGTGTTTGTAGCTCAATGGATAAAGCATTTGCATGTGGAGCAAAATGTATGGGGTTCAACCCTACTAAGCGCAGATATCAATTGGGGGTTTCCTAATTGCGCTCATCTCTCTTTGTTCCCTCTTTGGGGAAACGAATATGCTTTGTCCGTATCTTTTAGGAAATAGTAAGTCTCATGGGAGACGATCTATTCTATAGACGGAATCCATAAAGCCCAGCCCAAAATATAACATAGTATATTTGGGGTTATAATAAATTATTTGGGATTATAATAACTTATATTTGGGGTTATAGAATAGTATATTCGAGGTTATAATACCTTACATTTAAGATTATAACATAATATAATTGATATTATAATAAAAAAAATCAGTTAAGGAAAATGGGCTGACCCAATTTTGTGGTCTATCCTATAGACCGTCTCTTGTGAGATTTTGTGTTTTAAAAAAATTGTATGATGAATTATTTTTTCGTAAAATTACAAGAAATCACCTAATATATACATATTTTATAAAAAAAGTTTTTGACGAGAATCAACAAATTTCTGTTGGAGGTTTAAATATGACGTGTCATTCATTGAATCTTATGACAGGGGGAATCTGTTACCTTCATGAGAGAGAAATAATGGTGGAACAATTAGTGTTATCAGATTGCCAAACACTTGATTAGTCAAACCTCGACTTACCGATCAACTAACGATATATGTCAAACGATAGCGTCTTGCAAACATTGGCTAATAGAAGGTAGTTTTTGTAAATAAAAAAAAAAGATTAAGTAGTTTTTAATTAAAAATGATTAAATGTGGATTTTAATAAAATTTACATGGAAGTGAATGAAACAAGATCTCACTAGCTATGTTTTAAGTTTGGGAAACTATAACCACGATAAATAAACTAGTGTAAATAGCATAGTTGTCGAATATACGTGGCTTTGATTGGAGATGATTTATTTGACATGAATTTGAACTTTTAATTTACATAGGTTACATTTGACCTTTCTAATTTTAAATATGTTTAAAACTTATTGTATTTATTCTAGATTTTTACGTACATACATTATTTATTATTCGAATTTTAAATTTATTTTCTAATTTATTTTTTATAAAGGTCCTTACAATGAATAAAATTGAGTGCCAAAAAAAACTATTAACACTAAGTATCTTTTCAGTTTGCATGTCAAAAAAAATGATTCATGAATACTCATTTCGACGGAAATTTCAAATTAGTTGCCCTATTAAAAGTGACTGTAAAATTCGTTTTTCAAAAAAAAAATAATGGCACAAGTTAAAACAGTGTTAAAAATCTTTTCTATTTGTGTGCAAGAAAAATTGACATAATCATTTGACTAATTTTCAAACTAGTTATCCTTTAAGGGTGATCGCAAGGACTGTGTTTCAAAAAAATTTTAGCACAATAGCACCAGCAAATACGACATTAAAAAGTTTTCGATTTGCATGTTGAGAAAATAGGCGTATGAAAACTCATTTCAACCAGATTTTCAAAAACATCCCATAAGACTATAAGAGTGATTGCGATATAATTTTTTGTAAAAACAATGTTAAATATTTTCTCAGTATGTGTGTTGAGAATACTGTTATCTAAGTACTCTTTTCAATCCAATTTACTTTACAAAATGGTAGTTAAATTATGAAACTTTTTAAAATCATATTAATTGAAATGAACTGAAATCATAAAAAAAATTATATTCAACAAATAAACTTGAAGCTTGTCTATAGTTATTCTTACAAATATATTATTCCAACCAAAACAGCCAAAACAAAGGTAAAAAAAATGGGGTAAAAAGGGGTGTTTTGGCTGTCTCGATGTCATGTTTGTTAAGTTGGAGGCTGTAGTTGGTAAAAAACAAAATTTATGACTGTTTATTTAAAATTGAGTAAACTTAAAGACTGTAGTTGGTAAATTAATTTTATCAACTATCTCCCCAAATAGTTGAATTCATTATCCAATTAGCTTAAAAGCTATTAATTAAAAATGGTCAAACAATACAACAAAAGAAACCAATAACCAACTTCCATTTGACAAAGAACCCAAAAATTGAAATTACAATAGAGTATAAGATTTCAAAACAAATCCAATAATCTGATATTCACCCGATCTTGCAACTGAATACGAATTAGACCGACTTAAAAATGGATTTACAATTATACTCCAAAAAACCAATATAAACACAAAACTCAATTTTAAACCGACCAAAACACCTGTTTTGAAATCAACCCAAACACCAGAATAAACACCCCTACAATAGAGGTAGTCATAGAGGTGTTCAAAACAGACTCAATGACCCGCTAGACGCCCGATTTTATAACCGAACCCGATTAGACCCGACTTAAAAATGGATCTACAATTATGTAAAAATCAATTTGAACACAAAGTCCGATTTTGAACCGACCTAAAATACCTAACTCGAAATCAATCCGATGACCCGAATGAATACCTCTATCAATCAGGTAGATATGCAACAAATGGCTTAATGGGGGGCGGGAAATCGGTTCTCACACTCACTTAGTCCTAGGTTGGAAGCAAACTACAAAGATACCCAAAACATTTCCAAACTGATAGTCCCACTCCCACACTTTTACTTCTGGGTTTTCATTCTTTTTCCATTTTCAGGATTGTCCATTTCATCATTTCTGTTCTGGGCTACATTTTCTTGATCAACTCTAAAAACCCAGGTGAAAAAGTTCATGTCTTTACTTAAATTTCTTTTAATTTTTGCATTTTGGTATGTTTAATTTTCTGGGTAATTTTTTTAATTTGATTTTCTCATCTTGGTTTAGGGTTTGTTTTGGGTTTATTGGATATTTGTTGAATTATGGCAGTACCTATGATGGTTTGTGACATGAGTTTTTCTTTCTTTTTGACAATTGTTTGTTCATATAGTTCCTTATTTTCCTAATTGTTGATAGATTTATGTTTAGGGTAACCAATTCTTGAAAAAAGATGATCATCCCCATTAATTGTTTATTTAATTTAATATGCTTTTTGTGATTTTGGATGAGTAATTTCCATTTTCATTTTTGATATTTTTTGTGCCAATTGGTTAACTAGAAAAAAAGCATTCAAACTTAGAAATTATATAAAATATTAAGAGATGTGAAATATTGTATCTTTATTTAGGGGGTGTTTGGTTTTGGGTAAGCATTTTCATGGAAAATTGTTTACCTATTCTCCCTTGTTTGATTCAACAAGGGAATTAAAATGGAAAACTTGTATGCATTTTTCCATCAATTTGCAAACATTTTCATCAGAAATTGGAAGGAACCCTATAATTATCTTGAAAGTTTTCCATGAAAACAAACAAGAGAAAATTAATTATCATTTACATTTGCATTCGAAATTACTATCCTCCGTTTCTTTTTAGTAGCGAACTCCTCTTTTAAAAGCTCTCAAGAAGTTTGCTTGTGATCTTTTAAAAAAATTTCACATTACAAAACTGTGAAGTTTCGGCTACTCCCATGAATATAAATGAATAGCTACAACGTTTCGATGGCATTGACAATGCTGAAGGAAGGTTGTATTATTGCATTGTAGGAGGTTTGAACTATCTTACACACACTAGGTCCGATATAGCATAACCCGACAAAGTAGCACCTTGGTGCAGCAAGGCGAATACTTCACTATGTAGCTAGAACTGGATAATAGTTTTCATGGAAAATCGTTTTCCTATGAAACATTTTCAACCAGACCAAACACCCTCTAATGTTTTAAGTGCAGACTTGTGATTTAAATGAATTTTTCTTTCTGTTATTTGACTCACATCTTGATAAAAAGGGGCATACATTAATTTTTTGTTGGTGTTTATGCAGTAGAATAAGTGATATTCTAGTAAAATGGGATCAGAGCATAAGGATAGAGATTCAGTTGTTACACAACTCAGTTTTGGCGGGTTTCGTGATGGTATCACTGCTCAAATGTTTGCGGATTTCCTCGAAGATGAATTGGGTGTGCTAGTGTGGAGGTGCAGATTGAAGAAATCGTGGACTCCTCTTGAGTCGTATCCGGACTTTCAAATCCAAAATCCCGAAGATATAGAGAATGCTGATGATTATGAGAAGGTAGAGCCCCATGCTTTCGTGCACTTTGCTTCCGCTGAATCAGTAGAATTGGTTTTAAATGCAGCTGGATGTGGGGATCTTATGCTGTATGGGAAAGTACTTAAAGTAAGTTCCGGTCCTCAGAACCCCTTCCGCATAAATCAGAGGAGGCGGACGACTACCCCATATAAGTTAACTGATGTTCGTCTTGATATCGGGACTCTTGTTAGTAGCGATGAAATGATCGTTGGTTGGAAAGGACCTCCAACTGGTGTGAATTTACTTGTCGATCCATTTGATGGAACATGCAAGTTTTGTTTCTCTAGGGAAACTGTTTTTGCATTCAAAGATCAGAGAAAAAACACTAAACTTAAATGTGATTTCAAGATGGAATTTCTTGTCAGAGAGATTAATGAGATTAGACGATATACAGATATTTCATCACTCGTTATCTTGATGCACCTTTCTTCGTCTCCCTTGATCTACTATCGTACAGCTGATGATGATATATATGAGTCGGTTCCATTTGATCTATTAGACGATGATGATCCTTGGATAAGGACAACAGATTTCACTCCTGGTGGGGTAATTGGTAGGTGTAATTCATACCGAATTTCAATCCCACCTCGCAATGGTCCAAGGCTCGAGAGAGCTTTAAAGTATTTAACAGAACGACGGGTTCCAGTTGATCGTACGAAACAGCGACTTAAAGTCAAGGATGAACATGGTTTTGGTATGCCGATAAATGACCCGTTCTTCTGTGTTCAACATGAAAAGGGTGTTCCATTTGAAGTCATTTTTATGCTTAATGCTGTTGTGCATAAGGGTATCATAAATCCGCACCAGCTAACCGAGAGATTATTCGATCTGCTTAGAGCGCAATCAACTGATGTTAACTTGGCTGCCTTAAAGCACATCTGTTCTTACAAGCGCCCCGTGTTTGATGGTTACAAGCGGCTAAAGCTCGTACAAGACTGGTTGCTTAGGAATCCGAGGTTGGTTAAAGAACCATCGAAGTTATCTGACATCGTAGAAGTTAGGAGGCTGATCATCACCCCAACGAAAGCTTACTGTATTCCGCCTGAAGTGGAACTTTCGAATCGGGTTCTTAGGCAGTACAAAGATGTATCCGATAGGTTTTTAAGGGTCACATTCATGGATGAAGGTCACCAAATGCTGAACTCTAACGTCCTGTCCTACTATGCTCCTCCCATTGTGAAGATGATGACGTCTAATAACTATCTCCAGAGGACATCGGTTTTCAGAAGGGTGAATGTTCTCTTAAAGCAAGGTTTTCTTGTGTGTGGAAGGATGTATACCTTCTTGGCGTTTTCATCCAACCAATTGAGGGATCGTTCTGCTTGGTTTTTCGCTGAAGACAAGACGAACGAGAGGTTAACCGTAAAAAGCATTAGAAACTGGATGGGACGATTCACTAACCGGAATGTTGCCAAGTGTGCTGCACGTATGGGTCAGTGTTTCTCGTCGACTTATGCTACTGTTGAAGTTTCTTCCAACCAAGTTGACCCAGATTTCCCCGATATCGAAAGGAATAACTATGTCTTCTCTGATGGAATCGGAATCATATCTCCGGATCTTGCCCTTCAGGTTGCGGAAAAACTGCAACTAGCTGATAACCCACCTTGTGCATATCAGGTCCGGTTTGGAGGTTGCAAAGGTGTTGTGGCGTGCTGGCCCGCAAAGAACGAAAAGATCAAGATTCATCTCCGGCCAAGCATGAACAAGTTTCACTCGCAACACCGAGTTGTTGAAGTCTGTTCATGGACAAGATTCCAGCCGGGTTTTCTAAACCGTCAAATAGTGACTTTGCTATCAGCGCTTCAGGTTGATGATGACGTATTCTGGAGAATGCAGGAAACGATGGTATCGAAACTTGATCAGATGCTGGTGAATACTGAAGTAGCCTTTGATGTCCTTACAGCATCATGTGCCGAGCAGGGTAATACAGCGGCAATTATGTTGGGTGCTGGTTTTAAGCCACAGACCGAGCCTCATCTCCGCGGCATGCTTACTTGCATTAGGGCAGCACAGCTTGGGGATTTACGAGAAAAGGCAAGAATATTCGTTCAATCGGGTAGGTGGCTAATGGGGTGCTTGGACGAGGAGGGTGTGCTTGAACAAGGACAGTGTTTTGTTCAAGTGTCTAATCCTTCTCTCGAAAATTGCTTTTCGAAACACGGTTCAAGATTTTCGGAAATGAAGAATAATATGCAGATTGTTAAGGGGCTGGTTATTGTGGCGAAGAATCCTTGCCTTCATCCTGGGGATGTAAGAATCTTGGAGGCAGTGGATTCTCCGAAGTTGCATCATCTTTTCGACTGTCTTGTCTTCCCTCAAAAGGGGGAGAGGCCGCACACAAATGAAGCTTCGGGTAGTGATTTAGATGGTGATCTATACTTCGTTGCTTGGGATCCGTGTCTCATCCCGCCTAGCAAGCGAAGCTGGATACCGATGGAGTATACAGCTGCTGTGGCGCGGGAATTGCCTCGTCCAGTGACGCATATGGTAATTTCTCTCTCGTTGTCTAGCTCTACAACACTATTCTAAATTAGAGGTGTTTAACAGGGCGTGTCGACCCAACGGGTCAAGGGTCGGGTCACATTTTAAAGGGTCGTTTGCGGGTCGGGTCAATAACGGAACAGACCATTAACAGGGCTTGGTGTAAAGGGTCAAGTCAGGCCGGGCTGGATAATTATAGAGACTGGTTACGAAAATAATTAACCACTTAAAAAATATTTTTATATGATATAATTATATATATATAGGTGGATCGACCCAACATGCCATAAAAATAGAATAAAAAATTATTATATGAACTTTTAAAAAGCGAGTCAAAGTGGATCGGGTTTAAACGGTTTTCATCCTCCCCGCCCCGGTCCATTTAGATTTGGACCCAGCCCGACACGTTGAATACCTCTATTCTTAATTTTCATTTGGTTTCTAAAATACAATTTGAATTTTCTACAGGATATAATCGATTTCTTCACTAAAAACATGGTTAATGAAAACTTAGGCACAATCTGCAATGCTCATGTAGTTCATGCTGACCTTAGTCCACATGGAGCATTAGACGAAAACTGTCTTAAATTAGCGGAACTTGCTGCGTTGGCTGTCGATTTTCCAAAGACCGGAAAGGTGGTAACAATGCCTAATGATTTAAAACCCAAGATGTACCCGGATTTCATGGGAAAACCCGAAAACCATTCCTACAAGTCTGACAGAATTCTCGGTAGATTGTACAGGAGAATTAAGGATGCTTATTTTGATCAAGAAACCGACTCTACTTCTGAATCAAACTTCAGTCTTAAGGATATAACGTACGACACTGATCTCGATGTTCTAGGTTCAGTCGATTTCGTAAAAGAAGCATGGGGTCTCAAGTGCTCCTATGTCGTACAAATTTGCGGTCTTCTGGCACAGTACAAAGTCAGCAAAGAAGAGGAGATCGTGACAGGACATATATGGTCAATGTCCAAGTCGAATAGCAAAAGGCAAGGCGAGCTCAAGGAGAAGCTCAAGCACGCGTACAATTGTTTAAAGCGAGAGTTTAGGCAACATTTTGATAAACTTGGCGCTGATTTCGAACACCTTTGTGACGAGGACAAGAATTTGGTTTACGAAAAGAAGGCATCAGCTTGGTATCGAGTGACTTATCATCCCGAATGGATAAAAAAGTCGATGGAGTTGCAAGGCCCCGATGGTGAGGGGCAGACGGATGTTATTTTAAGTTTTGCGTGGGTCCCAGCTGATTACCTTGCTCGCATCAAGGTAAAGCGTAGAGGAGGGGGAATCTTGGATGATGATCAAAAGCCGATCAGTTCTTTGGCGAACTACCTCGCAAAGTGCATGAGTATCTCTTGAGCTTGAAGTCTGTCGATGTAAGTTGGTTGCAAGGCCGCTCTGCCATTTTTTGCAAGTTTCTTGCAATGCATTGGAATTTCTGATGCTTTTGTATTTAGTCTTCATAATGTGATCTATGTACTAAAACTGATGCTGCCATTATATATGTGTGTCTTTTAAGTACTTTGTTTGAAGGCAATTTCTTCATCTTTATGCTATGAAGGAAGATGTACGTATCATTTATGAGTAATATGTATGGAGTTTTTGTAACTCGTTTGGGAAATTTGCAGGTTGCTATCTTTGAAGATTCCTTTTGAGCCGAAGGACTCTTTTGACCGTTCTCTCCTTATGGGTATGAGACGCCGTCGACTTTCCTTCCCCATACTCTGACCATAGATTTATCTATGTGCGGGAACACTGAGTATGATGATGATGATGATGATGTCTCAAAATGGTATGAAAATGCGATTCAAAATACTAACGGCCCGTTTGGTAGGTGGTAATAAATCGTGGCATTGAGAATGAAAAAGTAGTGTAATTTTGGTTAAAAAATCTTCTGGCTATCTTGATGGACATTCTTGACAACCTTTAATTATCTCATTTTGTTTGTAAAAATTCATTCCAATGCATTATCAATGGGATAGGTGGTATTAGGAGGTAATGGAAATTTGTGAACAAAAAAACTTTTTTGCGATCAAAGTTTCATTACCATGGAAATGACATGAAAGTTTTGATGAAATTTTACATTATAAATCATTCTCATTACCACCATTTAGTACCACTAACCAAACAGGCTGTAAATGTTTCTTGGAACTCGTTTTCATTGAGATGGAATTTTTTTTCTCTGATAGGGTCTACTTGAATTAAGTGTAAATATTTAATAGGGTAGATAAAAGTCAAAGTAGGATAATAAAGTTAATTCCATAGATTTTTAAAGGAATTTGAAATTATGAATATTAGAGAGGTGAAAGAATTTGTTAGTAAGAAATAAAAAATGGATAAAGTAACAATTAGTTTCCTCATTTTGGGTATAAAGTTACAACAAAAGAAGGTAGAGGAAAACGTTTCCCCAAAATAAGGTGAAAGAATTTATTTTCTAATTTATTTTTTAAAAAAGGTCGTTACAATGAATAAAATTGAGTGTCAAAAAAAAACTATTAACACTAGTAAAAGCATCTTTAAGTATCTTTTCAGTTTGCATGTCAGAAAAATTGATTCATGAGTACTCATTTCGACGAAAATTTCAAATTAGTCGCCCTATTAAAAGTGACCGTAAAATTCGTTTTTCAAAAAAAAAATAATGGCACAAGTTAAAACAATGTTAAAAATCTTTTCTGTTTGTGTGCAAGAAAAACCGACATATGAATACTCATTTGACTGAATTTTCAAACTAGTTGTCTCTTAAGGGTGATCGCAAGGACTATTTTCAAAAAATTGTTAGCACAATAGCATCAGCAAATACGACATTAAAAACTTTTCGATTTGCATGTTGAGAAAATAGGCGTATGAAAACTCATTTCGACCAGATTTTCAAAGACATCCCATAAGACTATAAGAGTGATTGCGATATAATTTTTTGAAAAAACGATGTTAAATATTTTCTCAGTATGTGTGTCGAGAATACTGTTGTCTAAGTACTCTTTTCAATCCAATTTACTTTACAAAATAGTAGTTAAATTATGAAACTTTTTAAAATCATATTGATTGAAATGAACTGAAATCATAACAAAAATTATATTCAACAATTAAACTTGAAACTTGTCTATAGTTATCCTTACAAATATATTATTCCAACCATTGAGCTATTATAATTTTTGTTATACTTTTACATTGTTTAAACTATATATCATTAATTAGTAAGAAGAGTCAAAGCTAAAAGTATTAAAAATCACATTTTCGATAAAGGCTTCGGACCTCCCCCGCTTGCTAATGTAGCTTTGTCCCTAAAAGTATGTGTCAAGTTGGAGTCGGATTAGAATCAGAGTCGGTCAGATTATCGGATTTTTTATGAGGTCCACCTACGGTCTGGCTTTAAATCGAACTCGGATTATATAATTGAATTCGGGATCGAAATCCACCTCGGACTCGAATCGGACTATAATTCTCAAATCGAGTCGGATTAGGAATGGATTCAGACTGAATTGTCATCTCAAATTACCTTAACTCATGTCTATATAGCCGATGAAAATATTAGCTTGAAGTGAAAGAACAGGGTCGTTCCTGAGGGTAATTTTGAGGTGCAATCGCCTAGGGCCCAGCTCATGAAGGGGCCCAAATTAAGTTAATCGCTATTATTAAAAAATTGTAATTGCATAAATAGCTTCTAACGTGGATCGAATTTACAATATTGAGTTTCTTAATTAAGCACATGATCATCATACTACATTAAAAAACGAACTAAAACTTTAACTATATAAGGGCCCTTTTTCTATTTTCTGCCTAGGGCCCGAATATTATTAGGAACGGCACTGTGAAAGAATACATGCTTATGGAACATGCACTCATCCATGAAACAATAGATCATTCATTCATGAAATATGGTATATTTTTGATTTTTTGTTTGGTTAAAGGTGAAATATTTTTTATTAATTCTGTACTATTTTCATAGTTAAATGGGTATTATTTTTGTATTAAATACGTTATAATAAAATAATAAAATGTGAAGATGTGACAAAACCAATTAAGCATCTTAGACTTTGATTAGAGTTAATAAATTTATGGCGTTTGACAGTTTAAGTAGACATGAACCTGATTAGATGTATTCAAACATAACATCAAATTCTAAAACTCCACTAGTAAATCGAATGAAATTTGGACAATTTGTAGCCCAATCCAAATTTGATCTACAACAATACATAATTTTGTTGAAACTTTAAATTAAA
>JAAKBH010000322.1:120000-310000 GCA_019776075.1 Amaranthus palmeri
TTCCTTCCATCTCCATCCTCTTCTTGGAGAGAATCAAGACTAATCCTCTTGGCCAAGAGGATTATTTTTTCCTCTACACATTCAAGAGGATAGCTTAAACGAGTAAAGAGATTTGTAAGAGGAAGGTAAATTCTTTGCGATGTTCATGGTCTCATACAGTCATACTAGGCAATTAACATCTATCAATAACTTCAATTAATATTAATATTAATAATTACTTCTATTTGCAAAATAAACCACTATGGTATACACCACTAATAGCTAACATATGTTGACTTTTTGATTGCTTTTGACTAATAGTTGGCCAAACAATTAATTTGACCATTTTTTAACCGGCTTAAAAGATAACTTATATGTCAAAATAAAACGTTAACTTTGTTAGATTTTATTAACGACTTTTGATTATTGACCCAATTTCCTCTAATAAAAAATCAAATCCAATATTTAATTTTATCAACTATCTCCCCAAAAAGTTGAATTCATTATCCACTTAGCTTAAAAGCTTTTAATTAAAAATGGTCAAACAATACAACAAAACCAACGTCCATTTGACAAAGAACCCAAAAATTGAAATTACAATAGAGTATAGCCGTTCAAAACAAATCCAATGACCTGATATTCACCCGATCTTGCAACTGAATACGAATTGAACTAACTTAAAAATGAGTTTACAATTATACTCCATAAAACCAATATAAACACAAAACTCAATTTTAAACCGACCAAAACACCTGCTTTGAAATCAACCCAAACACCGGAATAAACACCTCTACAATAGAGGTAGTCATTGAGGTATTCAAAACAGACCCAATGACCCGATAGACACCCGACTTTATAACCGAACCCGATTAGACCCGACTTAAAAATGAATCTACAATTATGTAAAAATCAATGTGAACACAAAGTCCGATTTTGAACCGACCCGAAACACTTGACCTGAAATCAACCCGATGACCCAAAACATTTCCAAACTGATAGTCCCACTCCCACACTTTTACTTCTGGGTTTTCATTCTTTTTCCATTTTCAGGATTGTCCATTTCATCATTTCTGTTCTGGGCTACATTTTCTTGATCAACTCTAAAAACCCAGGTGAAAATTTTCATATCTTTACTTACATTTCTTTTAATTTTTGCAATTTGATATGTCATATGTTTAATTTTCTGGGTAATTTTCTTATTTGATTTTCTCATCTTGGTTTAGGGTTTATTGGATATTTTTGAATTATGGCAGTAACTTTGATGTTTTGTGACATGAGTTTTGCTTTCTTTTTGACAATTGTTTGTTCATATAGGTTATTATTTTCCTAATTGTTGATAGATTTATGTTTAGGGTAAAAAAAGATGATCATCCCTATTAATTTTTTGTTTAATCAATATGTTTTTGTGATTTTGGATGAGTAATTTCCATTTTCATTTTTGATATTTTTGTGCCAATTGGTTAACTAGAAAGAAACATTCAAACTTAGAAATTATATAAAATATCACAAATTCTTGCCTTAGACCGTCTATAGCATAGACGGGTAAAAATGGGCAGCCCATTTGTTAAATGAGTAATTGAATAGTCATGTCAGTCATTGAGCTGGGCTATTGAGAGAGCCGTGTATGCTATAGACGGTATTTTAGGAGACCTTCTAAATTAAGTGATGTGAAATATTGTATCTATATTTAGGGGGTGTTTGGTTTTGGGTAAGCATTTTCATGCACAATTGTTTACCTATTTTCCCTTGTTTGATTCAACAAGGGCATTAAAATAGAAAACTTGTGTGCGTTTTTCCATCACTTTGCAAACATTTTCCTTCAGAATTGGAAGGAAACCTATAATTTTCTTAAAAAGTTTTCTATCAAAGCAAACAAAACAAAATTAATTACCATTTACATTTGCATTGGAAAATACTATCCTCCGTTTCTTTTTAGTAGCGAACTCCTCTTTTAAAAGCTCTTTAGAAGTTTGCTTGTGATCTTTTATAAAAATTTCGGCTACTCCCATGAATATAATGAATAGCTACGATGTTTCGATGGCATTGACAATGCTGATGAAGGTTGTATTGTAGCATTGTAGTAGGTTTGAACTACCTTAACTTACACACACACTAGGTCCGATATAGCATTTGCTGTTAGTGTTGTGTCAAGGACTCAAGGTATATGCATAACCCGACAAAGTAGCACCTTGGTTCCTTGACAATCATACCTCCACACTGTTAGATTTTAGGGAATTTACGTGTGAGGTAAGTGCAGACTTGTGATTTAAATGAATTTTTCTTTCTGTTGGTGGTTATTTGACTCACATCTTGATAATAAGGGGCATACATTATTTTTTTTTTTGGTGTTAACGAAGTAGAATAAATGATATTCTAGTAGAATGGGATCAGAGCATAAGGATAGAGATTCAGTTGTTACTCAACTCAGTTTTGGCGGGTTTTGTGATGGTATCACTGCTCAAATGTTTGCGGATTTCCTCGAAGATGAATTGGGTGTGCTAGTGTGGAGGTGCAGATTGAAGAAATCGTGGACTCCTCTTGAGTCGTATCCGGACTTTCGAATCCAAAATTCCGAAGATATAGAGAATGCTGATGATTATGAGAAGGTAGAGCCCCATGCTTTTGTGCACTTTGCTTCCGCTGAATCAGTAGAATTGGTTTTAAATGCAGCCAGATGTGGGGATCTTATGCTGTATGGGAAAGTACTTAAAGTAAGTTCCGGTCCTCAGAACCCCTTCCGCATAAATCAGAGGAGACGGACGACTACCCCATATAAGTTAACTGATGTTCGTCTTGATATCGGGACTCTTGTTAGTAGCGATGAAATGATCGTTGGTTGGAAAGGACCTCCAACCGGGGTGAATTTACTTGTCGATCCATTTGATGATGGAACATGCAAGTTTTGTTTCACTAGAGAAACTGTTTTTGCATTCAAAGATCAGAGAAAAAACACTAAACTTAAATGTGATTTCAAGATGGAATTTCTTGTCAGAGAGATTCACGAGATTAGACAATATACAGATATTTCATCACTCGTTATCTTGATGCACCTTTCTTCGTCTCCCTTGATCTACTATCGTACAGCTGATGATGATATATATGAGTCGGTTCCATTTGATCTATTTGATGATGATGATCCTTGGATAAGGACAACAGACTTCACTCCTGGTGGGGTAATTGGTAGGTGTAATTCATACCGAATTTCAATCCCACCTCGCAATGGTCGAAGGCTCGAGAAAGCTTTAAAGTATTTAACAGAACGACGGGTTCCAATTGATCGTACGAAACAGCGACTTAAAGTCAAGGATGAACATGGTTTTGGTATGCCGATAAATGACCCGTTCTTCTGTGTTCAACATGAAAAGGGTGTTCCATTTGAAGTCATTTTTATGCTTAATGCTGTTGTGCATAAGGGTATCATAAATCCGCACCAGCTAACCGAGAGATTATTCGATCTGCTTAGAGCCCAATCAACTGATGTTAACTTGGCTGCCTTAAAGCACATCTGTTCTTACAAGCGCCCCGGCCCCGTGTCTGATGGTTACAAGCAGCTAAAGCTCGTACAAGACTGGTTGCTTAGGAATCCGAGGTTGGTTAAAGAACCATCAAAGTTATCTGACATTGTAGAAGTTAGGAGGCTGATCATCACCCCAACGAAAGCTTACTGTATTCCGCCTGAAGTGGAGCTTTCGAATCGGGTTCTTAGGCAGTACAAAGATGTATCCGATAGGTTTTTAAGGGTCACGTTCATGGATGAAGGTCACCAAATGCTGAACTCGAACGTCCTGTCCTGCTATGCTCCTCCCATTGTGAAGATGATGACGTCTAATAACTATCTCCAGAGGACATTGGTTTCCAGAAGGGTGAATGATCTCTTAAAGCAAGGTTTTCTTGTGTGTGGAAGGATGTATACCTTCTTGGCGTTTTCATCCAACCAGTTGAGTGATCGTTCTGCTTGGTTTTTCGCTGAAGACAAGACGAACGAGAGGTTAACCGTAAATAGCATTATAAACTGGATGGGACGATTCACTAACCAGATTGTTGCCAAGTGTGCTGCACGTATGGGTCAGTGTTTCTCGTCGACTTATGCTACTGTTGAAGTTTCTTCCAAGCAAGTTGACCCAGATTTCCCCGACATCGAAAGGAATAACTATGTCTTCTCTGATGGGATCGGAATCATATCTCCGGATCTTGCCCTTCAGGTTGCGGAAAAACTGCAACTAGCTGATAACCCACCTTGTGCATATCAGGTCCGGTTTGGAGGTTGCAAAGGTGTTGTGGCGTGCTGGCCCGCAAAGAACGATAAGATCAAGATTCATCTCCGGCCAAGCATGAACAAGTTTCACTCGCAACACCGAGTTGTTGAAGTCTGTTCATGGACAAGATTCCAGCCGGGTTTTCTAAATCGTCAAATAGTTACTTTGCTATCAGCACTTCAGGTTGATGATGACGTATTCTGGAGAATGCAGGAAACGATGGTATCGAAACTTGATCAGATGCTGGTGAATACTGAAGTAGCCTTTGATGTCCTTACAGCATCATGTGCCGAGCAGGGTAATACAGCGGCAATTATGTTGGGTGCCGGTTTTAAGCCACAGACTGAGCCTCATCTCCGCGGCATGCTTACTTGCATTAGGGCAGCACAGCTTGGGGATTTACGAGAAAAGGCAAGAATATTCGTTCAATCGGGTAGGTGGCTAATGGGGTGCTTGGACGAGGAGGGTGTGCTTGAACAAGGACAGTGTTTTGTTCAAGTGTCGAATCCTTCTCTCGAAAATTGCTTTTCGAAACACGGTTCAAGATTTTCGGAAATGAAGAATAATATGCAGATTGTTAAGGGGCTGGTTATTGTGGCGAAAAATCCTTGCCTTCATCCTGGGGATGTAAGAATCTTGGAGGCAGTGGATTCTCCGAAGTTGCATCATCTTTTCGACTGTCTTGTCTTCCCTCAAAAGGGGGAGAGGCCGCACACAAATGAAGCTTCGGGTAGTGATTTAGATGGTGATCTATACTTCGTTGCTTGGGATCCGTGTCTCATCCCGCCTAGCAAGCGAAGCTGGATACCGATGGAGTATACTGCTGCTGTGGCGCGGGAATTGCCTCGTCCAGTGACGCATATGGTAATTTCTCTCTCGTTGTCTAGCTCTACAACACTATTCTAAATTAGAGGTGTTTAATAGGGCGTATCGACCCAACGGGTCAAGGGTCGGGTCACATTTTATAGGGTCATTTGCGGGTCAGGTCAATAACGGGACAGACCATTAACAGGGCTTGGTGTAAAGGGTCAAGCCAGGTGGATCGACCCAACATGCCATAAAAATAGAATAAAAAACTATTATATGAACTTTTAAAAAGCGAGTCAAAGGGGATCGGGTTTAAACGGTTTTGATCCTCCCCGCCCCAGTCCATTTAAATTTGGACCCAGCCCGACCCGTTGAACACCTCTATTCTTAATTTTTATTTGGTTTCTAAAATACAATTTGAAGTTTCTACAGGATATAATCGATTTCTTCTCTAAAAACATGGTTAATGAAAACTTAGGCACAATCTCCAATGCTCATGTAGTTCATGCTGACCTTAGTCCACATGGAGCATTAGACGAAAACTGTCTTAAATTAGCGGAACTTGCTGCGTTGGCTGTCGATTTTCCAAAGACCGGAAAGGTGGTTACAATGCCTAATGATTTAAAACCCAAGATGTACCCGGATTTCATGGGAAAACTCGAAAACCAGTCCTACAAGTCTGACAGAATTCTCGGTAGATTGTACAGGAGAATTAAAGATGCGTATTTTGATCAAGAAACCGACTCTACTTCTGAATCAAACTTCTGTCTTAAGGATATAACGTATGACACAGATCTCGATGTCCTAGGTTCAGACGATTTCGTAAAAGAAGCATGGGGTCTCAAGTGCTCCTATGTCGTGCAAATTTGCGGTCTTCTGGCACAGTACAAAGTCAGCAAAGAAGAGGAGATCGTGACGGGACATATATGGTCAATGTCCAAGTCGAATAGCAAAAGGCAAGGCGAGCTCAAGGAGAAGCTCAAGCACGCGTACAATTGTTTAAAAAGAGAGTTCAGGCAACATTTTGATAAACTTGGTGCCGATTTTGAGCACTTATGCGACGAGGAGAAGAATTTGGTTTACGAAAAGAAGGCATCAGCTTGGTATCGAGTGACTTATCATCCCGAATGGATAAAAAAGTCGATGGAGTTGCAAGGCCCCGATGGTGAGGGGCAGACGGATGTTATTTTAAGTTTTGCGTGGGTCCCGACTGATTACCTTGCTCGCATTAAGGTAAAGCGTGGAGGAGCGGGAATCTTGGATGATGATCAAAAGCCAATCAGTTCTTTGGCGAACTACCTCGCAAAGTGCATGAGTATCTCTTGAGCTTGAAGTCTGTCGATGTAAGTTGGTTGCAAGGCCGCTCTGCCATTTTTTGCAAGTTTCTTGCAATGTATTGATGCTTTTGTATTTAGTCTTCTTAATGTGATCTATGTACTAAAACTGATGCTGCCATTATATATGTATTTGTCTTTTAAGTACTTTGTTTGAAGGCAATTTCTTCATCTTTATATATTTGAAGGAAGATGTATGGAGTTTTTGTAACTCGTTTGGGAGAGAGCAAGCCATTGAAACGCAAAATGCGAAACTATGTCTGTTACCATATTTTGAACCGTCTATCTCAAAATGGTATGAAAACGTGATTTAAAACACTAAACTAATGTTTCTTATTTCTCGTTTGCGCTGAGATGGATTTTTCTCTCTAGGGTCTACATAGATTGAATATAAATATTTAATAGGGTAAGTAAAAGTCAAAATAGGATAAGAGAGTTAGTTAGATGATTATTAAAGGAATTTAAATGTTAGAGAGGTAAAAAAAATTTGTTAGAAAGTAATAAAAAATAAATAACGTAGCAATTTGTTTTCTCATTTTATGGTACAAATTTGTCGTAAAGGAGGGTAAGAGAATTCTTTTCCTCAAAATGAGGGGAATCATCTCTAAGTTATTTTTTTAATTACTCTCATTCTAACTCTTTTAAAATTATTTCAATTACTTCATTTGAATCTTTAATTATATTTGTTGAATTAGTTTGACATTTTACCCGTTAAATATTTACTCTCAATCCAAGTAAGCACTTGAAATTAAAATATGTTTTACGTTTATGATACAAGACTTTTGATTTATGAGTAGCATTATGATTACACTTCTATTTCTTACTTATGATTAACGTATCCGAACAACGTGATACTATCTTAACTTCTATTGAACCACCGTTTTACGAACATTAAATTAATATTTCTCGTTTCGTTTCTCATATCAAATAAACATTTAATTAATATTTCTCATTTCATTTCTCATATCGAATTAAATTTTGTTTCGTGTTATATTGAAACAAGCTTCTTGAAAGCTTATATTTAACTTCACTCAATTTTGCTTGATCAAGTCTTAATTTTTTCTTTATATTCTATTTTTGTTCATCCCACATAATTTTGCCCCATTATCTTTTGGATATAACCCCTCTTACAATATTCAACTAAAACTTACAATTTATCTTTCTCTCGCATATTAAAATATATAATTACTCCATTCAAAAACAAGACTTCACCTACAATGCTTTGTTTAAACTTAAATTGTTATAAGAAACAATCTTATTAAAAAACGTCTAATTATATATAATCATTTTCATTTTTTTTCTCGACTGATGAGCAAACGCCTTAAAAAGCAAACTCAAAAGGACAACGGAACATTTGTGAGCGTTCAAACCATTGTGACTAGAGGTGTTTATTCGGGACATCGGAATGATTTCGGGTCAGGTGTTTCGGATCGGATCAAAATCGGGTTTTGTGTTCACATTGGTTTTTACATAATTGTAGATCCATTTTTAAGTCAGGTCAAATCGAATTCGGTTATAAAGTTGGGTGTATATCGAATTATCGAATCTGTTTTGAACACCTCTAATTCTGACGCACACAACAAACAAAGCTGGCAGTGCAGTTATGGAAGTCATGGAAGTTTTAGTTTCATTTATGTACTTTTTCAGTTTTTGCAGTTTCATTTCTCTAAATTCAGGGTCTTTTGAATTATTGAACCAATAATAGAGCATTTCCAAAACTTTTAATTCATCTTTCTTGTCAGGTTTAGGTGAGAGTACACACCTTTTTTAGAATTTTCTTTAAACTTGCAAGTTTGTTCACTAAGAAAATACTAACACCCCGTTTGGTAATCGGTACTAAATTGTGAAAATGATAATAAAAAGATAGTAATCCTTCCAATTATTTTAGATGTTCAATTTGGGTTTTCACGGTTATTAAGGATGGTGTGGGGTCATTAAAAAGGTGGTAGTTGGGTATTTTAATTGATTAAATTAATTGTAAATGTGTTAGTTGGGTATTGCCGTATTGGGAGTGGTAAAAGTGAGGTTAGTTAGGTATTTTAATTGATTAAATTAATTGTAAAGGTGATAGTTGGGTATTGGAAATAGTAAAAGTGGGGGTATTTAGGTAAAAAAAAGATAGACAAAAAAAGGAAATAAGACAACTGATATGAATTTGCCAAATAAAAAATATAATTTTGGTTAAAATATCTCATGACAAGTTTAATGGTCGTGGACTCGTGGTTACACTCCTCCAACAATGAGCTAATTTTCTTGACAAAATTCCTTTTAATGCATAATGCATTGTCAATAGTGGTATTATGTGGTAATGAAAATTGTGAAGAAAAAACTTTTTTATGATTTATTACGATGAGAATGACATGATACATATCTTGAAAATTTACACTACAAATCATTCTCATTCATACTATTTAGTACTGATTACCAAACGGGCCATACATGTCAATTTCATTGAGTTTCAGTTAGGTGTTAAGTTGTTATTTGTTAACCATTAGCCAATGTGACGAAAAAATTATGAGTTTGAGTCTCAACTATCCGTATCTTTTGATCAATAATCATGGGTTTAAGTATCCTAAACATTGAAGATTTTTCTTCTTCAACTCTTACTTTTTACAAATCACAAATTTTTAAATAAAACGGTCTCACGGTAAAACTATTTTTATTAGGCTAACTCACGCACATTAAGTGAAGTAATCAATTAAATAAATGAGCTAATTATATAGACTCAATTCATAGCGAAATGATCTCAAAACGAGTTGTTTACAGATAAGATTAATTTTTCTTCTCCTAACTTAGTATTTTATTTATTTTTTTATAATTTGTGGCTGAAATTATTAAGCTCTAGGAAGATTGCAATAAAAAAATTGTTTTAACTAATTTGTTAGGTTTTGGGTGCAGTCATGTCAAAAGAGCTGGTAACACGCTTACATATTTAGTTGCTAGATAGGATCCGAGTTTAGCTTGTAAAAAACTTTATATGGATCCTTTCTCCTAAGGTCTTCAAACCTTGGCTGAGCTTGATTTATGATTATTATCAGGTTCAATTCAAAAAAAATAATACCCAATTACAATTAGTCAGGTAGAAAATTGCTTTCAAGTTAGAAATATTTACTAAACATTTTTGTCATTTTTTGTTTAAGGCTGAGTGAAGAAAGAATAGGCCATCTAATGTCAAAAGTAGAACTTTTCGGTTTCCACTTTCCATAATACATCATTTTAGACAAAAAAAAAAAAAAAAAAAACAAAAAAAATAAAGAAAAGAGAAAATATTTATAAATATTAATTTTCTGTTTAAATGCAAGTGGATTCGATATTACTAGTATTATTGTTTGAATTGACATGCAACTAAAGAAATGTAGAATTAGAGTATAAAAATTTTCATTTAAGAGGGTTTTTTGTGAGGTAATTTTAAATTAATTTAAATGATTTTATTAAATTAATTAAAACATTCACTTTTATAGCTAAAATACTCGGTTTTAGTTGTTTAGTAATTAATTATCATTTTAAATATTAAAAATAATATTTTCGACATTAAAAATTCATTTTTACTATATTCTTTAGATTGATGCTCTTTATTTGAAATGAGCTCGTATAAAAATATATTATAATTAAATTAAATGGACTAATATAAAAAGTTCTGCAAATCGGTAATAAGTTGAGCGGAATAACATGCAAAATCAATTGAAGTTTTTTAATATGTAGGAGGAAGAAGTTCCATAATCTTCATTAGTGCATTTTTTTGTTTGGCAATCAATTTTTTATTAGCCTTTGAGTTTTTTTTTAAAAAAAAAAATTTGTTGAATAATTAAAAGAAAATTTTGATAAATGACTTTTAATTTGAAGTTAAAACAAATTTTTTGATTTTTTTATACTTTATTTCTAATAAATAGCCTAAAAAAAATATTCACCAAACATTTTTATGACAACTAGCTGAAACATCTGACTTATCAGCCAATACTTCTAGACTTCTAGTAGCTAATATTCTTTTGTTTAGTTGGATTATGGATAGATGAATTTGTTGCTTTTAGCTCACCATTATAACTTTGTATAGGTTTAGGCATGGTCAGGCCTCCTTTTGAAGCTCGTATAAATCTTTTTAAGTGAGATTTAAATGTATTTTTAAGCGTAGATAGATTCATATACAATGAATTTATTCCATTTTTATTTTTGGATATAATCGTACCCCTTAAGTTTTACTCTCTATATATTCTCTCATTCGTATCTAAATACCACACAATAACCTACTATATTATCAACTTTTAATCTTTGTGCTATTTACAAATAGTTCATTCCAATTGAGACGGAAAAAATATTTATTACTACATTCATTCTATTATATTTACTACTAATAATGATATGTTTTCAACATTACATGAATAAATTAAATTTAAGTATTTCGGAATGAAGTGATAATTTAAGAAATCAAATATTTATTTAAAATTTGGTCGGCAGCAACTTGAACTATGAACAATGATACGGTACACCAAAATCAATGTATGGTACTTTTTTTCATATCTTAAAAATAATATACTTCCAAGGTTTTATTTTGATGATTTTATTTTCTTTAATAGTATAATCTAAGTTTCATATCTATGAATTTGATTTATAAAATTATAAAAAGTAGTATTATTTTTTTAAATAAAGTAGTATTATTTTTTCAGGTAATATAAACGTGAATATAAGATTAGTAATTAGAGTTTTTACGTAAGACAATGTAATATTTAATTAGTTAAGATCTTAAATAACATGAATGTAAAAATTCTGAAAATTGATATTTAAAAGAAAAAATTATCAAGAATAATCCAATATTTTTATGATCTTCCTATAAAAATCTCACCTATTGATTAACCATTAATAATCCCAACTTTAGGTGGTATTTGCTTAGGGTAAACTTGGATAACTCAATGACCTGCTACAGTAGATAACTAACTAAAAAAATTAACTAAAAATTAATGTAAAATTAGTGAAAAATTTTAAAATGAGAACTTTTTTTACATTTTTAAACATTTTTTTGACATTTAATTTTAACTTATCTGTTTTTAAATAAATAAAACTTGCTATAACAAGTCATCCACTTACCGTATTTACTCTAAGAAAACATCGTAAAATTAGAATTTTAATTTAAAAAAAATTTTTTTTTTTTGAAATAACTTGATCCAACTTTGAATAAGACAAGAATTTCCACTTTTCTCATTTAAAATATTTTTACAAGATTAATTTACAAATTTTCATCTAATCTAAAATCCCAATTTGGCTTCCAAGCAAAGTTCATTCACATTCACTCATAGTCATACTCCTTCAAAAGCAAAAAGTTTAATTTAAAAAAAATACTAAACATAGAAATAAGAGAAAAATTAAATATAAACACTTTCTCTTTTCTTTCATTTCTAATAGATATTCATTCACATTTCACACTAATTAAACTTTACCAAAAAAAAAATTATAAAAAATTCACACTTGCATTTTTCTTTTTTTTTTTTTTCTTTCCTTTTCTTTTCTTTTCTTTTTTTTTTAATTTCTAAAAGACATCCTAATCTTTGAAGAGGATACCCTTAGCTAATTTCAACAAAGTCTCTACACAATTTGGTGCAAATTTCCTTGCAAACAAGAACGGGTCCCACCTATCCATCACAGCCAAATCTGAACCGTTAATCTCCAAATCACCATACCTTGGTCTACTCTCTCTCAACCATCGGATCAATCCTGGGTCCACATCTGATTCATTATAAGTCCGCGGGTGACCGTCGTACTGTCCTACCCAGTTGACGTTAGTAAGCGTGGCAGGGATAACACCATGAGGGTCCACCATAGACAGCAACGTAGGGAAGTAATTCTCTTCAGGATAGCACGTGCTAACCGTTACACATGGCATCCTAAATTTCCGCCATAACCTCACATCTTCCACCACCACGCGCGCATGACGGCGCGTGAGTGACCAAAACTGAGACCCAATACGGAAATCTTCAAAGGGTACTTCCGGAAGCATTTGGAAATCCCCACGCGCCGTCCACCTCCCGTACGCCGTAGTCTCATTGCTTAAAATCTCGATAAAACTCTTGTCGGAATTCACTAGAGTGGTGTACGTAAAGTTAAATGAATGGAGAGGAATACACGAACCCGAAAGAAGTGTGAACATGTAATTATCCGGGTCGTCTAAAAGCGCGTGAGCTAACAACCGGCGAGCCGCCGTGATTAGTGTTGGTGTATTGCGGCGCGTGGGTTTAGAAGATGGTATCACGCGCTTAGAAAATACACCTGTAAATGGAGGGTTGTATTCGGCTTTAGGGTCCGCATGTATGTACACATTGTATTGTTGATTAGCTTTTCTACCACTAAAAAAGAGCTCCCAAAGTGGTGCAAATGGGAGTGGTGTAGTAGTTAAAAATAAAAAGGCCACCTTTTTCGGGTGGCCTTTTCTCGGGTTAGGATTAACCCGAGAAGCTCGTTTGAGCAACTCTATATCTTCTGGATAATCAGAAGGTAATGGTGGCGGAGGTGGTGGTAACGATGATATTTTAGGAAATGACTCATTCTCATTGTTAGAAGTTGTTTCATTGGTATTTTGGTTGCTACTATTAGATTGAAGTATTTTTGGTTGGGGTTTAAGGGGTTTAGAAAAAGTATTAGAAGGCGGCGGCGGGGGTGGCGGAAACGGCGGCGGGGGTGGCGGAGACGGCGGCGGAGGTGGCGGAGATGGTGGTGGAGGAGGAGGAGGAGGGAGAACGGTTGCTAAAATGACACGGTTGTGAGTGACGGAAGGGATTATAATGGTGGAGGTATGGGAAGTAATGGTAAGAACAAGGGCCAGAGGAAAACAGAGAATGATAGCACAAAAAAGAGAAAGGGGATTAGGGTAAAGCATTTCTAGTTAATTCACATTATTCCATTAATTGTTAGAGCTTTGAAGGAATGAAAATGAATGAAAAAGAAAAGTTTTGATGGAATGAAAGAATGAAAAAGAATGGAGGATGGGAGTATAGTATAAAGGGAAAAAGATACACTTATGCTTTTTGATTTTTATTTTTGTGAAAATATTATGCTATTGTCCAAATATATGAGAGTGCAAAATCTTATAGGTCATCCTTCTATATATATATACTTGTATGTATGTATATTAGTTGTATATCTTGGGAAATCTTAAGAAATTAGTGAGGGAGTTTTATTTTGGAAATAATATTATATTAATATTATAGTCTGTTTATAGTAGATATTAAATGATGGAAATGATAATAATAATGAAAATTTAGTGTAAATTTATTAAGAAAATCTCTTTACAAGTTAAATAATCATGTTTGATTTCCACTAATTATCTCATTTTCTTCATAAAATTTATTTTAATGTATTACCATAAGAAAATGTGATATTAAGTGATAATAGAGTATTTTGAAAATAAAAACAACATTTTTAAGATCAAAATTTCATTACAATGGAAATAACATTAAACATTTTATAAAAATTTACACTAAATATCATTCTCATTACCATATCGTTTAGTAACAATAATCAAACGAAGCGTTGAGATTTTTTAACCTATGCAGAGAGGTCTTTGAGGGTGTGCGAGGTAATCGACCGCACCGAGACCCTCTTTCTCCGTATATGAAAAAGTTAATAAAAAAATATGTTAAATTTATTAATAAAATATATTATATTTACTATAAATAAGACACAACAAAATTTAGCACATGACCCTTAAATTTTCCAAGACGGCTCTGAACCTATGCATGTGCATATATTTAGATTACATAACAGGTAAAAATGTAATAAATTTATATATATAAAAAAAATAAAGTTACCTATTTTGCAATCTAAATCTTTACCCCAAATATAGGTTTTTTTTTAAAAAACCAATCCTTAATATTAATATTAAGATAATATCACCATTGATACTTGGTGATTGTTTCTTATTATTGCATAATGCAACAAGATATGCGTGTAATATTATTCCAATTGGTGATTATAATGTTCACAAAACATTAATTAAAATCAAAATAGACCACATTCTATTAATGATCAAAAATTATGATTAGTTTAAATATACACCTAGTTGAGCGATTGTTAAATTTTTATCTGTCATAAATGATAGGCAAGTAGGTAAGAAAATATACTTCCTCTGGTTTTTTATTAGTTGTTACAGATAGTGATATCTCTCCTTACAAGATGTCATTATCTGGAGCAACTAATAAAATCCAGAGGAAGTATTAGGTGAATAAGGATACAAAAGAGAGTATACCACATCTTTTTGCCCACTTAACTCCACTTAACTCTCTCTTTTATTGGTAAAAAGGTAAAAAAAAAATGTTTACAAATGCGTGTACGACTCCAACGACTTTGATTATCTTATTTAACAATACTCTTTTACTCCTATACTATTGTCTGATTTCTAGTTTTGAATATGATCTCACCGTTTTTTGGATAAAAATATAATATAACAGTGTTAAAACAATCAAAAGTATAGGAACTTAAGGACGCAATGAAAAGTTTATATTCTCTCAGTTACTCTTTGATCTGACCTCTTTTAGTCTCTATGTTGTCTCTTTTATTTCTAAATATGCACCTACCATAAACCAACCTTTTTACATCACATAACTTCTTAGTAGTCAAAAGCAAATGAGACTAAATAACATCGACATATAAGTAATTAATATTTTTTTTGCATAATAAAATTTCATTGAATATAATTTAGTTTTACTAAATTTCATTCTTCTTTATAATAACTACTTGATAATCCCCGTGCGATGCACGGTTTTTTTAATTTTATTTACATTATTTTAAAAAAACAAAGAAAATACTTTGTAAATTATTGGTTATTAATAGCATATAATTAATAGCTAATATTTAATATTATTTAAATTTTATTGATCACTAAATGATATTGTAAGTGACAAATTATTATTTTTTGTTTCCAAAATGAAATTTAGCAAATTATTATTTCAAAGAACAAATTTTTTGGTTTCTAAAATCAAAGTTATCAAATTATTATTGTGTATTGAACAATGAAAAGTTACACACATCTCATTTAAACAATTTAATGAAACCTAATATAATGATAATTCACATATTTTCCATACACTTTTATTAGCTTCTAATGATTGTTCAAAAAAAATTAATTAGCAAATAATGACATCACAATTGATAAATGGAGGGAAAAAATCTCTTAAGAAGTTGACAACTCATCACGTTTTGAGTTTGCTTATGTCATCCGTATTTTACTGTAGTATAATGTATAGATAGATATGATTACTCAAAACTTAGGGGTATTATTTTAGGTCTAATGAAGTATTTTACTTTTAAACTTTATAACTTTTAAGTACCATGTTTTTCATCAACTCCTTATACATTATGCATAATTGAATAGTATCCCCATCTCTTTTTTATTGGTTACTCTTTTACTTTTACAATATTTTTAAGTGTCCATTTCTAGAGATTTATCATCTAAAAAAATAGTTATATTTATCTTAATATATACTCTTACTAAATCATTAAATTAAGATATTAATACTAAAAAATGTATTTAACGTTTAATAATATATTGCTTCTTTTGTTTCAAATTAATTTCAAATTAGTTGTTAACTTCTTATTTTCACATTATATAATACATATTTTTGATTCGTGATATCTTTTTCAAGTCTAATAAAGAGTTAGAGCACAATATATTTATAGTGTACCACCCCTCAATCATCTCTTTAGTTATTATATTACATGCACCTTTAACTCTCAAGTTCACAAACTCATACTTTCTAAGTATACAGCGCTAACTGTATATAAGAAAGAATCTTGCATTTAATTTGCTTTGAAAACATAAACATTTAATTATAATTTATTATTTTATTATTTATTATTGCTTGGGAAGTTAAAATATATTAAATAAAATATTGATTGTTTTTCAATTTCTAGATTAAATTCTCTTGAAAATTTAAAATTATTAATGATAAAAGTAATTTGTTAATTTTTATGTACAGCCCTAAGGGCTGTAAATATCATTACCCTTAAAATAAAACTAAAATTTTAAAATAAAAATGTTAACATTAATCAACATGATTACTATGCTTCATTCACATTAATGAAAGATTTTATTAGTCAAATTAGTCAACAAAAGTTCAAACAAAAGTTAATTATTAATTAGCAATGCAACATAAGTACTCCATCCGTCTCATATAATTTGCAGCATTTTCTATTTTCGTCAGTCCCACTTAAATTGCCGCATTTCTATTTTTGGACTACGGCTCACCACTTTCTTTTAATCTCATCCATACATTTTAACTCTTTTTTAATTTCATCCACATAGTTCATTCTCTCTCCTCATTTATTACCACTTTCTTAATATTCACCCATTTTCTCTTTGCTACTAGCTAACTCATCAGGACGGAGTAGTATTAAGGAGTACAAGTTTGATGAGTGCATGATTAAGCAAGATATAAATTATGGGACACGTGGCTTACATGCACTTAATCACAGTCACAGATATTGTTTTGTGGTAGGTTGATGAAAATTGATGGTGATCGCGTGAGGACTCACGTTGTTATTGTTGACTTCAGATCAATTTAAATGTGATTTAATTACGTGTTATTCTTGAAATTTGTTTAATATTTAATATGTATAATTTAATTAATTATATTTTGAAAATTGGAGCAAAGACAACGTGACAAGCTGTTTTGTGTTACTTCTACTTCAATTTTCTCAATTTGTTTTGATTAAAGTACCAAATTTGTTATTTCAAAAAATAAAAAAAAAATTAGCAAATTTGTTAGAATCAGTATTTTGTCTGAGTTAGAATAAATATTGTCGTTTCAAATAAGGTTTGAGCTAGCAACTAATTTTGTAAAAAGTTAATTTTTCGGCGAGATAACCTCAGAACAAGAAGTCAAGAAGTTTATATGCTAATATTTTGTACTATTGGGCTATTTAACCTATGCATGAGGTGCGTCTTACGGTCAGACTATCTCATACAAAAATTTTAATCAGATTCTAGATTCAATTCTTACCTGTTGCAGAATTTTTTTAGCTTACCTTGTAATTAAAAGTAGCAAAGTTTATTTAAACCCTATTTTTTTGCACCGACTTTATGAATTTATTGCTAATTAGAATTTTCTTGTACTAATATTTTTGTTCTATTAGGTTTAATTTATTTTTAACACAATTCGATAAATCTTTTATTATAGATTATAATTCGAGTTATTTTGGTAAAATTAGTTACTATTGTGCTTGATTGAGTTTCAATAGAATTTTAATTGTGTTAAATTGAGGAATACAATGAACAAAAAATGAGTTGAAGTATTGATGATATGTAGTTGAATAATGTTGACTTGGATTGAAAATTGATGGTAAAATTATCATTAGTGTTGAACATAAATTAAATGGGCTATGTTAACTTGAAAAATTAAAAAAACATAAATCCTTTACAAATCTTATTTGCTAGTAATTAAAATCACAAATTTTATAAGACAGTCTCATTGTAAATCATGTTAAACCTGGACTTTAAATAGTCTAACTTTGGATATATTAAAACATTTTTTTTTGGCAAAGTAAGTATTATAAAATGCCAGAAAATTAAAGATAGCCGAAGCTTACAAGCGTTCCAAATACTGAGCGGCAAACCCAGACATAGCTTCTAAGGAACATATCAAAACATTTATTTTTCTTAAAAAATTATTTTTATTTTAAAATTTTAACATGAGTCTGTCTCATAATAAAATAGTCTCGTACAAAATTTGATCATTTATTTTGATTGAAAACATTTATTTTTGAATTTAAGTGTTTAATACACCCTCCATTACAGTTTACTTGTCTCAGTTCATTTTTTGGCAATTTCATACTATTTGTCTCATTTCCTTTTTTGGCTAACCTTTTCTTACCTAAATACCCCCATTTTTCCAATTCCCAATACTCCACTACAACCTTTACAATTAATTTAATCAATTAAAATACTCAACTACCACCTTTTTAATAGACCTCATTCAACCCTTAAAATCCGTATAAAGTCAAATGAGACTAGTCAAATAAAAATGGAGGGAGTATTAGTTTGCCTCATAATAAACCGTCTCATACAAAATTTGATCATTTATTTTAAAAAGTAGTACTACATACTAAGCTTTATAAGATGGAGCAAAGACAATGTGACCTGGGTAGTTGTTCTTGTGTTACTTGTACCACAATTTTCTCATTTTGTTTTCATTAAAGTAGCAAACTCTAAGGATTTACACCCTATTTTCTTGCAACGTCTTTATTTATTTATTGTAAAATTTGAATTTTCTTGTTTAAATCAATAAGTTTATAGAGAAAACAGTTTGTCTAGTATGAGACCGTTTAGATGGATCTGTATAATTAGCCAATTTTTCAGTCTTTTATTCTCCGTATAGTATGATATGATAATAAGATATAATGTATGATTATATTGTATGATTTGATTTGATAAATCTTCTTAAAAATTTATTTTTAATACTCAAAATCATAATTAATGCAAAAATTTATAAATTAGCCATGTGAAATTTTCCGGTTCTTTTATAATATTGTATGATATTATATATTGTATGATATGATGTATGATTGTATGATTAGATCTAAAATAAAAATCTTTTTGAAAACATACATTTAATAAAAATCATAATTTATGCAAAATTATAAATTCGCCTTGACATGGTATCAAAAGCCATTGTGATAAGAGGTCAAAGGTTCGAATATTAACCACCCTTCATCTAACAGTGGAATATTTAGCACCAGGTATGAGGAGGGCCAGTGTTGCATCTACACTTCTATCCCAAAGAGCTCTCGTGTGAGGGGGCGTGTTAAATTATATAACATATCTTGGGGGCCTCAACCATCAGCTTAAGCTATTGGTTGAGTTGATTCCTTGACACTTTTTATTGTATTGTATGATTTTAACTTAGTGATATGTAATGCATTAGAAATATTCAGATTTATCTAAATATTTCTAATGATTCTACATATAATAATAGAAACTTTAAGAAAAAAATTAGATATTTTATTAATTTTGAGGGATTTTTGGCTGTCATATGATGTTTTATACATAATAACAGCAATTTTAGGAAAGAATGAATACACTCTATTAATTTTGAGGGATTTCTTATAATTGTCGTCGGCTGTCATATAGTTCTTTCGGGAAAATTAAAAAAAAAAAAGTTGGTAGTAATATTTTTCTGAGAGAAAAAACTTTCAAAATCAAAATTATAATATTTTATGATATTGATATTGATTATTGATTTACTTGAATTATATAACTAAATGAGATTATAATTTAGGTAAATGAAATAGAGTCACTATAAATAGAAAACCTAATATAATCTAAAATTTTATTGGTAGAAAATAAGTTGTAACATATTTTAAGAAATATTATATCCAAAATTTAGCTTTTTTTAAAATTGACTATTTTTTTAGTTAAGAAATTAATAGTTTGACGAAAATTAGAGTTATGTTATTGATCAATATCCAATTAAACTAAATCACATGGCAACACTTGACTATTTCTTAGAATGCGTCATCAATTGTCATTTTTCAACAAAATTATAATATACGTGTTTGATTTTTGACATACTTTCAATTATTTCCTTACCATACTTTTTTTAATCTGTCTTTGTGGACTTAATTTTAGCCATGTTATATTTGTTGATTTGCATCTAGTTATGACATAACTTTAATGAAATTAATTTTAACATTACTACCATATAACAAAAAATTAAGATGAACTGGAAAGCCACAATGAGCTAGTGGGACAAATTTCTGACTAAAAAGCAAAAGGTAAAGGACATTTCCAGTATTCTACACTAGGCAAGGTTCAGGTGGGGATTTCCTTTTTCCTGAAAGATGCGGATAAATTATACCCGTTCTCCCAAGGATGTAAAGAGAGATGCGTGCAGTCAAGAAACCTCCCAATTGATACTTGCCTTCAGTAGAGGTCGAATTTCTAACCTTGTACTTAAATTCCCGACTATATTCCCAAAATCATATGACAATAGGAGTAATACACAAGCAAAAAACATCTTATGAAGTCACTAATATAGTTACACATGTGGGCATTTCTTCAATACTTCACCCAACATTATATAGCAGCCCATTTGGGCCCTAAGAACTCGGCTCTATTTTTAGCATGATAGAAAACTTTTGGAAAAATTAGTTTCTTAGCATGTTATTAGATGTTAACATGTCAGAACAAACACATGTTTAAATTTCGATTCGAATCTCATCAACTTTTCATTTTAAGTAGAATATTTAGCATCATGTCAAAGCATATGTTCCATGCACACTGCATGCCAAAAGGGATCTCGTCTGAAGGGGTGCGACAGAGTATATAACAAATCATTGGGTGATCGTCTCGACCAACAAATTAAGCTTCTTATATAAATATATATAGTCTTAGTAAATAACGGTTATTTGTGGTAGAATTTGATAGGATGAAATTTTATTATTTTAATTTGTATCTTTTGGTTTTGTTTATTTTGTTATTTTTCTTTTTGTCTTTTTATAGTTTTTTACAAATCACGAGGATTAATTAGAATTTTTTTAATGTAAATAAATTTCGCCGTGACACAAGTTGCTCTGAAAAAGAAAAGAAAAAGAGCATTATTCAATGATTCCATATTTTCCATGGGCCTCACGAATTCTTGGTAGCCCGATCTGTGTTGGGCCAGTCTAAGTTTCAGCTTCCCTTTAAAATCTGCTTGAGATAACAATCTTAAGAAATTGAAGACTATTAACTTTTTTTTTTTATTTTTTATTTTAAGATAAGACTATTAACTTGTTTGATAAAAGAAAATTCTAAAATAAGCGATTTTATATCAAAGTACAAGGTAAGTGTTTTTTCGCTGTTAGTAACAGCAAAAAAGGTAGCAGGCCATCAGCTGTTCTTGAAAGTCCAAAATGTCAACAACCACCTTGTTCGCTAATAACAACGAACAAGACGGAGTTGGTCAGACAAAGTAAGCTTTTGTGACAGCAAACAAGGAATTTGACATATTTTGACTTATTTTCCTTGTTCGTTGTTATTAATAATGAACAAGCTTGATCTAAAATGCCAGAATTCTACTATCCCTTTAATTTCCCCTAATTCGCCAAACCCTAAGAAAACCAACATTTTTGAAAGGGGATAGATGAGATTCAAACTCGTGACTTTCCGGTCATGTTAGTTTCTAATACAATGTTAATAAACCAATTCAGCCAAAAGTTTAAACTAATAGGTAACATCATAATTTTATTTGGAGTATACATTACCAATTACTAATAGAACTAATTTGTTTGCTTCTTTAACAAAGATAAAACTTTATTTATTCATAATTTAACCTTAAACAAAAAATTTGTGTTTAAAAGCTATATTTTGTCTTGAAACTCGTATTTTAGATTACAAATTCGGCTTAGTATAATATTAATTTATGATTTTTTTTGAGATAGACTTTATGAATTTAAAAATGTAACAATAAATGAACTTTTTAATGTTAAGAAATACGTAAATATTTTCTTTGATTTGTTTTTTCTTGCATTGCAAATATGCAATATTTCTTAAGACATGCATGACATTTGACAATGTATATTTTAAACTATTATTATCTCAACTTATACATAAGATTCTACATGACTATTAAATATTGACTATAGTCGTCTTTGTTTAAAATTATAAAGGTTATAAATTATAAATATTATAAAAAGAATAAATATCTAACAAAATCTCACATGAGTCTTTGTTATAGATTAATCATCAGAAGATGTTAAAACATAAGACACGAATTTTGTTTTAGTTGAAAAATAAAAATCACAGAAAAATTTTTAAATTCAATTATCTCTGAAAAAAATCGCAAATAGTGAAAAAAGGTCAAAATGTTCCAAGTATTAAGAAACAAAGGTCAAAACCCTCAAATATAATGTTTGTGTTAATGTAGTGAATACACCTCTTAAGTTTTGCCCACTATCAACCTGCTCTATCTACTTAGACATGGAATATGTATCGTATTGGGCCACTCTAGGTCTTGCCAGAGTTAATAGCGTTATTTATGGTATTTTAAAAAAACCATTTTTATAAAGGATTAATTTCAGTTTTTAATGGGTGCTTGGCAAAAGTAAAGTTACAATGTTATAAGTAAGCAATGTTCTATGTCATACATGACAACATTGATAAATTGAAGAATTATGTCTGTTTCTAATTCTAGGCTCTAGACAAAAGCCTACCATGTATAAGGTCATGAATGGCCCTGACTGGAGCAGGAAATGTCCTTGGTGGGTCGCGCCATGGCGTCCTGACGTGTTGACCACACTCGAGGAATAACTCGTTACACAATACGAGCTAGCACACAATGGGTTGCGCCGGGTCACGCTACTAACCACAATAAAATTTTTGATTTTTTTTTCCTTTTTTCCCTCAAAATTTGCTTTGGATATGCTAGATTAATTAGAGGGGGGATGGTCGTACCTATAAGGCAAGTGTTGTGTTATGCCAATCTCACATAATGGTAACCGGCTAACTGGTAAATATGGCACATCATTGGTCTACTGATGTGGTTGGAAGGGCGTTTTTCGACAATATAGTCTTGACAAAGTCATATAGCAACAAGGATTGTGTTGGATTGTCTCACCATGAGACAGACTCATATATAAGGTTATAGGTGTTCACTTTATCAAGACTAAAAAATGATCATTTTCAAAACTTTAAGTGATCAGTTTAAGGTTATAATTGGTCAATTTAAGATTGCTAGTGATAACTTTAAGGTTAGAAATGATCATTCTAATACTATAAAAAGTAATCAATTTAAAGTTATATTGATCACCTTAAGATTACAGATAATCATTTTGAAACAATAAATGATCGTTCTAAGGTTATAATTGATCACTTTTAAGATAATAATTGATCACTCTTAGATATGAAGTAATCACTTAAACACTGTAAGTGTAAATTGAAACAACCTTATAAAAATGATCTTATCGTAAGAATGTCGCATTTGAAAATTTGCCTATTGATTCAAGCAATGCACCACCTAATTAATTATGGTGCTAATCAACTTGATGCATCCATATTTAATTTTAATAACCCTACGTCCCCTACCTAATACATTATGTAAGTAGAAAGACGGACAAAACAAAGAGTATTTAAGCCAGCATGTTCTTTTGGTCATAAAAAAAAATACTAGTGAGAATTAAACTTAAATTTATCTGCAGTTTAAAGCTCATTTAAATTGTCGTCTGACATCCACCAAAAAAAAAAATATCGTATGACTGTTTAAGGCTTCATAAAACTCCTAACAATATATTAGTCAAACATAACTCAGTTGGTGACGTATCTTTCTGTAATATTATATTGTCGATTTGGGGTTTAAAATCTACCAACGATAAATTTTTATCTTTGTCTTACTATTCACGATTGACGAAGGACTTCAATTTTCAAAATATCAAAAAGTAAATAGACTCTTTATATTTCTTCCTCCGCCCATTCTCTATTACTATAGGAAAAAGCTGTACACAAATCGAGCAGACCCATTACGTATTTCTTAAAATATTTGAAGTAAGCATTTAGAATGATGTAAGTAGAAATTTAACATATTGAAATTAGACATTAAGGATACAATAAGTAAACATTAAGGATAAGGTATGGAGGCATTAAGAATACGATAAGTAGTCATTAATCTTTAATGGACTAGACTTGAGAAATGTCTTTCAAAGAAACAGTCTCTCAAGAAACTAGCTGAAAGTTGTATATGATCCAACTGAGACTAGAGGTGTTAAATGGGTCGGGTCGGGGCGGGGTGGGTCAAAATTTAAATGGGCCAGGTCGGGGCGGGTCAAGCCCGTTTAAATATGACCCACTTTGACTCTTTTTAAAAAAGTTCATAAAATAATTTTTTTTTTAATTGTACTTTATTGCCCGTTTAGTCAATTCAACTACAAATATAACAATCGCATATAAAAATATTAAAAAAAGTGGTAACATATTTTTTACAACCAATTAATATAATTATCCGGCCCGGTCCGACCAGACTCTTTACACAAAGGCTCGCAACCCGCCCCATTATCGATCCGACCCGCAAATGACCCATTAAAATGTGGCCCGACCCTTGACCCATTGATTCGACCCGCCCCATTAAACACCTCTAACTGAGACACGACCAGATATATATATACCCGGTACTAAAGCCAAACTTGTGGCCCTTTTGTATTATACATTGTTACATGTTTAAGCGTGCGAAATTGGCATGATGTATAGTATGTGTAGTCCCAACAAAGTACAAACCAAAGTGTTAAAATTACAAAGGTGACAAAATTTTCACCAAAGGAATAGAGAATACACTTATTACAATGTACTTTCTCCAAGGCATGGTGGACTCGTTGTCCATTGATTCAGTAACTCAGTCTACTGAGTCATTGTTTGCTGTTTTCTAATGACATTTCTGTCTATTTTTGTCTGTGTTATGAGGATAGAGGCCCCTTCTAACATAATACAATGTCTCGTGGGTTGCTAATGTGTTGATACATCACTGGCTTCATATCTCTATTTGGATACTAAATAGTAAATCATACTAATCTTTTCCAGTTTTTGTCGTCATCATCATGCCCAGTGTATTCCGCTTATAGAATACTATGATCAGGGTCTGGGAAGGGAAGAATGATGGAAACTCATGCCCATAGAGGAGAGTGCGATTAAAGAGTGCCCCGACAACTAGTGTATCCCAGTTTTTGTCATTTATAGTTTATATGTTAGACTATATAATGTATTGGGGCTTCAATCATCAGCTTAGACTTTTGGTTGAATTGGTTTCTTGATATGGTATTAGAAGTCAACATGACAAGAGGTTAGAAGCTTTACCACTCTCATTTATAGTAGAGTATTTAGCGCCAGGTATTAGGAGGGTTTGTGTTGCATCCACACTTTTAATCCAAAGGGCTCTTGTGTAAGGGGGAGTGTTAGATTATATAGCATATTGTGGGCCTCAATTATCAGTTTAAACTTTTGGTTGAGTTGGTTCCTTAACATAGTATTAAAAGCCAACATGATATATGAGTCATAAGCTTGAATCTCAACCACTCCACATTTATAGTGGAATATTTAACGTCAGGTATTAGGAGCGTGTAAGAGTATATAACATCCCTGAGCCTCAACTATCAGCTTAAACTTTTGGCTGAGCTGGTTCCTTGAGATGGTATCGGAAGTTAACGGAATAAGAGGTCACATGTTAGAATCGGAAGTTAAGTATTGCAATATAGATTTTATTCACATTAGTTTTTTTTTTTAATATTTTTATTCATACAAAATTAAAAATATTTTAAAATTAAATTATTATATTAATATGTATGCAAAAGTTAAATATAATATTAAAACTAACAAGAGAGAATAAAATTTTATTTAGAAAAAAACTCTCAAGCAACTCAACTTAGCAACTAGCAAAGACTAGTAAGCAAAGTTGACCTACCAAATTAAAGCCAATTCAATCTCATAATCTCAAATAGGAACAAGGCGATACCCATAAACACACCTAAAAAATCCAATAAAAGGACTCAAAAGTAATATCATGAAGAGAATTACCTATTATATTCATTACAACAAATACTACTTTTCTTAAAAATTTGAAGTTCGATTTTCACACATCGGTTTTCATCATTCTACAGTATAATATTAAAAGTTTCACAGTGAGATGGGTTTATATAAAAAAACCCATTAATAAAGAAACATTAAATAAATAAAATTGCATTTTCACTTATACATGAAGTGAGTTTTTTTAACAATTTATGCTGATCCCAGGATTAGGGCAAGAGGGGTCGTCGTCCAGGGTCGTCTCATGTCAAAAAAACAAAGTTAATGGTTGTAGAAGGGTTCAAGGTGATGAATTACAAAAAAGAGGCTCCAATGTGTTATTTCTCCCAAGGCCCCAAAATATCTAGGGCTCACCTTGGCTGATCCATTTGAAACCATATCACAATAAGACAGTCTCAATAGCAAGTTAGTATTAAAGAAACACCAATTCTTACGAGAAACGGTCTCTGTGAGAGACCATTTCTAATTGAACTGGCCCATAAAGAAACATGTGGAGTAAAAGTAGATATTAAGCTTTAATGGGTTGAGCCTAAAAGATGTCTTTCAGAAAGACGGTCTCTCAGGAGACTAGCTGAAAGAAAAATAGAAATTATAAAACCTTAGGTTGGGGTAAGCTCTTACAAAGAAGTCCCAAATGCCGGTCCAATGAAAATGACACGCAAGCCGGCCCACCATTTTTGATTGGATTTGGGTCTATAAGGCTAAGGGGGAAGCAGGCATGTGGCTAAGTGGGGGACACACCTAAACTACTCTCATTCATTTACTTTTTTTTTGTTTTTTTTTTCTTTATATTCCCACTTTTTTTTTATTTTAATCTATGAATGAAAAAATATTATGAATAATTGAGACTCCTCTAAAAACTTGTTTGTTTGTTTTAGTGAATGTGTACAACAAAAAAGAAAATAAAAGTTGGGAAATACATTTTGGACCTCTCAATGATCCATCCAATCCTTTGCCTTTTCATACATGATACATCTCTCTCTTTTACTTTTTTATTTTTTATCATGTCACTATTACTTTTTCCCTTTAATTGTTTTTGTGATGGTGACCAAGAGAAAAAAGCATATTGGACTATGGAAAAGACTTGTTTTGCAAAAGAGGATGTTGAATAGTGCAAGTTCATCTTGGGTTAGATAAGAACCAATGGGTGGGTATGAAGCGGGGCGAGTAATATGGGACTGGACGAGTAGATATGGGACAGGTTGAGTGGATATGAGATGCGTGAAATTTCATACCCAATTCACCTACCGTTCAGCAACTTTATATCTATACTTACTTCAAATGGAATAGATGAAATGCAAGCCCGTGAAATTTTACAGCTGGGCACAAGTCAAACCGACAACTTGAGGCACGAGTACCCTATTAACACAACATGAGACAATTGGTGCTTAGGCCCGACCTTACATAATGTATGAATTTTCATACTTTGTGTGTGCCGCATCCCGCATTCATAGTTTTCAGGAAATGACCTAGCCTATAGATTTGTCATGTCAAATCCACTTATTTCCAACTAAATTTGTTAAAATAATTTGAAAAATAGAGGATCCATCCACATTAAAGTTCCATTCTCTGTATTTTCCTTCCTTTTTTACTATCTAAATTAAGAAAAAAATTCATCTTTACTATTTTCTTCCTTTTTTCTTCATTTTCTTCTATCAAATATAGTATAAACGTTTAAGTGTAAAAAGTATGATTAATATAGATGAATTCCTCACAAATTCTAAAGTAAAAGGCCTACTCAATTTGGACTCTCTTCATCCCATTAGTTGGCCAATCTTTCTATTTTAGTCCGTTTCTTTTACTTTGCAATATTTTTTAAGTAATACTTCTTATGAATCATTTTAGATGTCCAATTTGGATTTTCACGGTTATTAAGGGTGGTATGAAGTCCATTAAAAAGATGATAGTTGGGTATTTTAATTGATTAAAGTAATTATAAAGGTGGTAGTTGGGTATTGAGAATTGAAAAAGTGAGAGTATTTAGTTAAAAAAAAGATAGACAAAAAAGGAATTGGGACAATTGATATGATATTGCCAAATAAGGAAATGGGACGTCTAAAATGATTCGGAGGGAGTACTTCTTCCGTTCAATAATACTTGCTACCAATAGTGACATTTTGCCATACAACATGTCACACTCAATAGCAAGTATAATAAAGCAGAAGAAATATATGTACTACCTCCGTTCCAAAATACTTGCAACACTTACCATATTAGGAAGTTTCAAATTACTTGCACCATTACTATTTTTGGCTAAAATAATCTACTTATTTTATCCTCACTTTATTCCTACCCCACTATCACCATCAATCATACATCATTCCATTAATTATTTAATATACCCACAATTCACAACCACTATCTACTTATAATAATTTTTTTTTATTTTTATCCTACATATCACCATCAATCATACATAATCCCTACTTTTACCATATTGATTTAACTTGTCTAAATTCCTGTGCCCAAACCCAATGGTGCAACTAAAATGGAACGGAGGTAGTATATCCCATTTTTTCTCTTGTGACCTTGTCCCATCCACTATTATTTTAAACTTATCATTTTTCACCTATTTTAAAATTTAATAAATATTATTTCCAACCCTGCAAAATGCCCCCACATATTGCAAGTACTAACAAGAAAGAAGACACCCCCAAGCAAAGTTACAAATTCAACCCACAAAAACATTCACTGAAATACCAAACTCATTACTCTTCTTCCCCACTCCACCCTTTTCTCTCTTCCCCTTCTTTCTCTCTCTACAATATCTTTCTCTCTCTTAATTTCCATAACTTGGCATTCAAAATGCCAAGACCAGGTCCAAGACCTTATGAGTGTGTTAGAAGAGCTTGGCATAGTGAAAGACACCACCCCATTAGAGGCTCCCTTATTCAAGAAATTTTCAGGTCTTTTCTAATTTTTAATTTCAATTATCTAACATTATATATTATATTCGAGGACCTCAATTTTAAGCTTAAGTTTTTAGTTGAATTGGTTATTTGACGATATGGTATCAGAGCCAACATAAGAGTTTTAAGTTAAGTTTTTAGTTGAGTTGATTATTTGACGATATGGTATCAGAGCCAACATAAGAGGTGACTGATTCAAATCTCACCTACCCTTCCCTCATTTAAAGCAGAATAACACTCTATCCCAAAAGGCTCTCGCGAAAGCCTAACCGATAAGCTAAGCTTTTGATTGAATTGGTTACCAGACGAATATCTTTAATTTTTTATTTTTTCAATTTTCACCCATTTTTTTTAGGATTGCAAATGAAATTCATTCACCAGCTACAAAAAAGAAGAAAGAATGGCAAGAAAAACTCCCCATTGTTGTTCTTAAAGCTGAGGAAATTATGTACTCCAAAGCTAATTCCGAGGTTCAATAATTTCTTACCTAATTTCCCATCATTACTTGTAATTTTTAGATAATTTAGTGTTTTTTCTTTTCCTTGTTCAATCCCAATTTCTCTTTTTTTGGTAATCTTTGGTTCATTATAGCAATTTTATATAATGTGGGTTATTTTTAGGTTGAATATATGGATCTTAAAACTCTTAGAGATCGAGTTAATGATGCAATTAACACCATTATTCGCCGTGAAGAAGGGTCTGAAGATACAGGGGAGTTTTTGCAGCCTTGCATTGAAGGTATTTTCTTTTTCTCTTTTGAAGTATATATGCTAGGTCGAAACGAAGTGGTACTTGCTCTAACTGAGACTCGACCTGATTTTAGGACTCTTTTCTCTCTTTTTGTTATGTGGGTTGGAAAAAAGTTATGTTTTTTAAGCTAAAGTTGCAATTTCACTTAATGGGTATGGTCTAATTAGACAAATTGGTACTTGCTCTAACTGAGACTCGACTTGATTTTAGGACTCTTTTCTCTCTTTTTGTTTTGTGGGTTGGAAAAAAGTTATGTTTTTTAAGCTAAAGATGCAATTTCACTTAATGGGTCTTTAATACGACAAATTGGTACTTGCTCTAACTAAGACTCGACTTGATTTTAGGACTCTTTTCTCTTTTTTTGTTTTGTGGGTTAGAAAAAAAATTAGGTTCTTTAAGCTAAAGTGCAACTTTACATGATGGGTATTGTGTAATTAGACAAATTGGTACTTGCTTTAACTGAGATTCGACTTGATTTTAGGACTCTTTTCTCTCTTTTTGTTTTGTGGGTTGGAAATAAATTATGTTCTTGAAGCTAAACTTCAATTTTACATAATGGGTATTGTGTAATTACACGAATTGGTACTTGCTCTAACTGAGATTAGACCTAATTTTATTACTCCTTTTCTCTCCTTTTGTTTTGTGGGTTGGAAAAAGTTATGTTCTTTAACCTAGAGTTGCAATTTTACTTATTGGGTATTTGTTTAATTAAACCTAGGGCTAGAGGAGGGGCAACGAGAGTTTGTGAGAAAGAGTGGTACATACTTTAACTGAGATTAAACCTAATTTTCAACTCTTTTCTCTCTTTTTGTTTTGTGGGTTGAAAAAAAAGTTATGTTCTTTAAGCTAAAGTTGCAATTTTACTTAATGGGTATTGTTTAACTAGACAAATTTAGTTGCATAGGGTTGGATTCTTATAGTGATATGTTGGGTAATTACAATTTGTTGAAGTTGTTTTATTTGGGTGCATAGAGAGTCAATAGAAGTGACATAATTGAAATTCGATCTTGTTTTTTAAATATAAATATATGACTTTACCGACTAAACTAACCGATATATCGAATTTTCGACAAAAGTTTATGGTAAATGTTACTATTAGATCCTTTTCTCTCAGGCCTATAGCAAGCACTAAGCACTGTTACTGATTAATGTATTCTGTTGGAATGATTCACTAAAAACAGTTCTACTGTGAGTTTAGGCTTTGTTATTTATTACGTAAACTAATCGTTTAAGATGTTTTGTACATCTGCAAGAACGAGTATCAATTAATCGGTAAGGAAGAGAAAAAGTTGGAACTTGAGGGACTTAAAGAGGGATGGGAAATCCGAAGATGAACTAGAGGGTAGGAGTGGAAAAACATATGAAGAATTTAGACTTCTTGAGATGATAGAAAATTAAAATGAATGGAGAAAGAGAATTCATAGATGACAAAACTGATCTATCAGTTCGTGTAGCGTCTAACCTATCCCTAGATTTTCAGGATTTAGCGTTGACATTGTTGTCGTTGGTGTATGTGTCTTTGCTTCTAAAACTCTTGATTTAGGCTTTTGATTTTCATTTTGTAATGAAGTATGGCGTTTTGTGTATCGTTTATGCAGCTGCTCTTCATTTAGGTTGTTTCCCGAGAAGGGCATCAAGGAGCCAAAGAAACAACAATCATGGAGGATACTTAAGTGGAAATCCGGAATCAAAGAATGTGACTGATTGTAACCCCAAGCCGACTTCATCCCTTACGCCTCATTACTCGAACTTTTTAGGAAAGGAGCAATGTTGCTTGAACAATGAACCTTTCCTCTCTAGCCAGATTGGTTTGCCTTGTCAAGGCTCGTTTTCATCGCAGCCGTATGCTGTTTTTCCACTCTATTATGGTGCCTGCTCTCAACCTATCGAACCTCAACTAATGATCGGTGACCATCCTTCATCGAGATCTATTAGCAATAGCTACCCTTCATCGGGAATACCTCAAAACTTTTGCTTGTTTGCTGAGGAAACTACCAAAAATCGAATAGTCCCACCAAAAAACCCCATGAACCCGTCCCCAAAAGAGTGTGACTTATCTCTTCGCTTGGGATTTTCATCAACGCAAAATGATGAAGACGATACAAAGGCCGTGCGTTCTAAGAAGTCTAAAGAGACATTTTCCTTGTATCACGAAAGCAATAGTGGCTCAAGCGATGATCTCTTGGATATAAATTTGATGGGTAAGAAGCGAAAGTCAGCTGATCAATCGCATCATTCATGGAAGCCAAAGTTCTTGGAAAATTACTCGAATGAAGGAACGAGTACTGCAGGTTAGTTAAGAGGGTATCGATCCGCCTTTTGTAGAACGATAGATGATTGTGGGTTAGTAGGTCGGAGTTTAATGGTTGTGCTTGTAAAGTTCGTAGCTTAATTTTGCGGATCGCTCGTCTTGTTGGTTTGTTTCAGCTGTGTTATTTCCTAAATGAGTTGTTTTATTGTGTAATTTTTAGCTATCAAGAGTTTTGTACATAACTGTTGTATGACTATCAGATGTGTTAATTTCTAATGCATCATTTTCTATGAGGTCTTGAGGAGTTTGTATCATTTGCCTTATGATTTTGTGTTGTGTAATGCTTTTTTTTTTGTGCAATTACGAGGTCGTGGTTGTTTTTGTTCAAACTTCAAAGTTGAAGTAATTGTATATTTCCTCCGTTCCACAATACTGCCCGATACATCAGAATAGTAACACTATTCATCTCTAATCTTGTTTCGGTAATTCCAAACCTTATGCATAAGAAGTAATATAGTTATATGAATCGAAATTTTGTTTTACTCTTCTTAAAACCTTGATTTTAATGGGTAATTTTCATAATGTTTCGTTTAGTTAAAATAAAGGTATTTTATATTAAAATAAACATTGAATTATATGTAAAATGAAATGTAACAAGTATTGGGTAAAAAAGGAAGTATTGAGTGATTTTTCCTAAAAATGGGTTAATTTAGTAATTGAAGATTTTTCTAATGGATAGAGCATCTGCATGTGGAGCAGAAGGTTTGGGGTTCGACCCCTACTGGACGTAGGTATTAGATAGGGTTTCTTGACTGCACACATCTCTATTGTTTAGGGGTACGGTACTACAATAGGTTATCGTAAAGAATTATGCACTTAGATCTACTACCAAATAAATTTTGGATGGAAACATAATAGTCTTTGCATGAAAAAGAAAATATATGTGGATACCATTGAAATATTTTGTTCATTATTAATTGTGTTTGAATAGAGTATGATTTTATTATCAATAATCTTAAATTGGCATAAATTTTATGTTTGACAAATCAAATAAATTCAAATTTAAATTTACTTATTGTTTTATTAAAGTTGAAAATTGGCATAAATTTTTTAATTTATAATTACACAATTAAAATCTACAATTTAATTATAAATTAATTGTTCCTAAACATAACCCACTCAAATGCCCTATATTTTTAGTTCATCCTAGCTAGTGTTGAATGCACAATTCAACAATTCATTCATCCTTGCTAGATTAAAGCATATTCTCTATGCCTCATTAATTTTGCTATATTTTATTTTGTCATATAAAAACCCTTAAACCGATACGTAACAAATTTAATAGAAAAAATAAAAATACAATTTACTTGTTTTACAAATTTTAGAAATCAAACATCTATGATGAATATTAGTGCCAAGTGTTAGAACATTTTGCACCTCTAATCAAACAAAGACAAACAATAAGCTAAAATTTTGTAGCTTATTGAAATTGATGGCATTTTTAAAAAGTGTTATTTAGAAAGACTTGTGAGAGTTTTATTGACTTTTTCTTTTGGGGGAAGGAATGGGGAGTGTCTTTGGCTTGTATGCTTTGGGTACAAAGAGATGTCTCTTTCTAATTCCACCTTTTTTAAAAAATAAAATTCCTCAATTATTAAAATTATTTTTTCAGGGTAAAAATGGGGGGTGGCCCTAGTTATCTTTGATGTTGGGACTAGACTTGTCAATCTATAACCTCTTAGAAGGACATGATATTTTATTATTAAAAAAATCTCAAATAATATAAGATCGTCTCACAATAAGATCATCTCTATTGAGTTAAATTAGTGCACATTTATAGTCTTAAAGTGATTACTTACAATTTTAAAGTGACTAATTATACCCTTTATAAAGTAATCACTTGTTATCTAGGTAATCAATTTGAAAAATAGATATAAGTAGAGTCTGTCTCATAATGAGACAATTCCGTACAAGAATGTATCTAAAACTCTAGAGGTGCTTATTCAGGTTATCGGGTCGATTCTGGGTTACACGTTTCAAGTCGGTTTAGTATCAGGTATTGTTTCTATATTGATTTTTACATATTTTTAAAATCGAATCAAATCAAATTCAGATACAAAATCTTAAAAATATCGGATCAGCAGATCTGTTTTCAATAATTATTTATAGAACACACAAAAATGTAAGTGTATGGTGAGGGCCTTGAGGGTGGAATTTTGGATGTTATGAAGTTAAATGGTGGATAACTTGTTGAAAATTGACAACACAAACAAAAATGTCCCACCACCAATATAATTGGTCCCTTAAGGTGTCATCTCATCAATCACATTTTAGGTTGTTGAGAATGCATTAACTTTATACAAATCTATAGTTTAATGGAGGCTCAAGGTTAAATATGTTATTCAAAAGTGAAACAACATGAGTTAAAGGTGAAAGCTTTACATTATTGTTTTCCTCAAACATTCTTCCATTTGTTCCCTTTTTGGGTTTAAATAAAAGTGGTGGTTAATTGAATGATTGTTACTAAAATCAACATGCCCAAAATAGCATATATTAAATAACGGAAATGATAATGGAAATTCATTGTAATTTTAGTATGAATAATTTTTGACAAATTAGAATGTCATATTCAATCTTTTTTAACAATCTCATCTTCTTCATTCATAATCCAACGTATTACCTTTTGATTATTTGAAAGTGTGATAATAGGATAGGTGTAATGGAAAAATTGTTATTTTTTTTTTGCAATTAAAGTTTCATTACAATGAAAATGACATGATGTATGTAACGAAAATTTATTACTACAAATTATTCTCATCACCATCATTTGATACCAATAAACAAACGTAACTGCTAATTGGTAAACTTAGGCTTGTACGCAAGACCTGCATGGCCACATTAGAAAGTTGACTGAAAATGAACCCCATGAGGTTCCATCCTAAACCAATTGGGATTAGGAGGAATAACGGCTCATCAAGTATATATATATTAGTCAAACCCTCTCTAATTCTTCGATGTGGGATCACATGCATGTGAATTGCAAGAAAGGCATTCTTTTCAAAGCTGCAAATTGATTTTTGTTTTCAGTTGATCAGAAACCGTCGACTCTGATACCATGATAAATTTAAGCTTGTACACAAAACTCACATCAAAAGAAAGTTGATTTCACATAAGCCCAGTTCGATTTCATCCTAAAATCAATAATATTAAGAAGAGTAGTCCATCAAATATATATATTAGTCAAAATATATAAATTATTTTCCAACAATAATGCTTTATATCCACTTTTATGTTATTTCAATATATAAATCTATTTTATCATTGTGTCGCATGAATATTGAATATTTAACAAGCTGGATTTCTTATCACTTGAAAGTAGTCTCTATGGAGAGATATATAGGAATCTGAATCTGTAAAGTGTCCTTAGAAGATATTTAATCCCACAACATCATGATTCATGATTATCGTTTGGTCGTATTGAGAGAAAATTATTTATGGTCGTCACCGAATCAATAGCGGATCTAAATATATAAACGACCTTCGCGGTATTCTGCACAAGACAAAATTTAAGTGGGGTTTTTTCTTTTTTTCTTAAAAGATGCGGATCTAAATATTATAATTATGAATTTAATTAAAACGTTTAAAGTCAATAACATAATCAATGTTATATCTGAGTAATTATAATAAATATGATATGATGCATATATGAAACTAAATAATATTAAATAAGTATTATTTGACTAAAAACTTTAAATTTTGGCCAAATTTTTAGAATAGAGTCATTTGTATTTGCCCACAAACCATAATTTATCCAATAATAAAAACTCAAGTGTTACTTTATACTATTTTCAATTTTAGATAATGTTTTAGTTATTTATATGTCAATTATTTGATACATTACAATAATTTTATTTTATTTTCTTTCTCATACCTTAACCATACCTATATTTTCAAGGATGGGATGAATCAAGTGGGATTAAATGATTCCTTAATCTACTATGTGCCTCTGCCCCTACACCAAACCCGATTTAACTAGCCGAGGCTGATAGAGCTTGAGAGGCGTCGCCACATAGGCAATTAAAAAACTCTCAATACTTAAATTATCTTTAAAAAATCATAATCTCACACTTTCAAAAGTGTTGCTTTACAAACAATGTAACATAATTTAGAACGATAAGAGCATTATATTATACTTTTTCTAATTAAATATACAAAAAAATATCTCAAACAAAGAAAAATTCAACCAAGGTTGAATTTCTCACAAAACCATTCTTTTTCCTAATCTTAACCTAAAATTCCGACCAATCATTCAATAAAAAAATCTATACAGAGTCGTAAACTAATCTAAATTTGTGCAAATCCATCATCATCACCAATAGTGTAGTGTGATTCAAGATTAGGAGAAGTTGTAATAGAAGTATTAGCACTAGATGAATGTGAACTAAGATGGAAATCAATTTGCAACCTTTTATACATCACAATAACATCTATATTTTTCCCTTTAGCCTCTTCTTCTTTTAGCTCCCTTAATGGAATTGCTGCTAAAAACCTTTTCATGTACTCCCTACAACACTCTTTTCCTCGACATATCGTCTTATCTTCACATTTCTCCGCCTTACCTTCCACTTTCGTCTCCTCCACCTTCTCGTAAATCATACTAGAATCGTCAAATTTTAGCACGTATGCTTGGTTGCACCCTTCGTAGAGTCGTTCTCCTAGGGAATCGATTATGTAGTTCGCGTTATCTTCCACTTTCAATATAAAGAAATGCTCGTTCCATCTCACAATGTATACTCTTGGCTCGAATTCATTGACATTTGTGTTGATTTCGTTCCAAATTTCATCGAAAGAGGTCGCACCTTTTAGGTGATCAAACTCATCAGGGTGGAAAAACCCGATTCTAGCATTGTTTGGGAGGACGGCTAAGGGGCGAAGTTCAGCTCTTAGGATGGTTTCGAGATCAAAATGTTGATCAGGGTGATAATCTACGTTGTTTGATTGATTGGTGCATAGTTTTCTCCACTCGGAGGAGCCCTCGGTTATGAGACGATCAAACTCAGACGCGGTGAATATCATGTCCGGATAGAGTTGAAGCCAATGTGCGATGACTGCTACGATGGCTGCACAGGCACTCTGCCCTGCAGCCTTCTCGCTGCGCTGGTCGAAAGAGGCAAAGAACATACTAGCCTTGAGCTTTGTTTTCCCATCTCTGCTCACTAGTTCTCTTGTCTCCCAACTGCTAGGATTATTGGGCTTCTCTGCATCCTGTCATGATTCAGTTTAAACTTTTAGTTGACTTGCTCGGATTTTGTCGCAATTTTTTATCACAAATCTACATTACCTAAAGTGATTAAGTGGCTAGCTACAATTGAGGTGGGATAGTATCTAATATACACGGTACTTTCTTCGTTCATCCCTTAGAGTTTGAGTAGAGGTGTTCAAAACAGACCCGAAGACTCAATAGACACCCGACTATATAACTGAACCCGATTTGACCCGACTTTAAAATGCATCTACAATTATGTAAAAATCAATGTGAACACAAAACCCGATTTTGAACCAACCCGAAACATCTGACCCGAAATCAGCCCAATGACCCAAATGAACACCTCTAAGCTTGACGCATTTAAAAAAAATCAATGTTGAGTTTTTTAAATAAATGTCATCCTTAAAAGGACGAAAAGTGTATCTAGTATTAGTATATACTCCCTCCTACTTCCTCCGTTCCATAATAGTTGCTACTGAGTATGACATGTTATGTGGGAATATGTCACAATCAGTAGCAAGTATTATGGAACGGGAAAGTATTTAGCTTATGTGTTCTTTTGCTTCTAAATAGGAGGGAGTAAGATATGGTGAGGAGAATTATCTAAGTTAAAAAATCATTCTCCTTTGCAAAAGACTATATTTAAAATTCTAATTTCGCTAAAAATCCTTTATTTGAACTATAGCAACACACATAAGGGAGAATTTTGACATGTTAATGAAAAAAATACATTTTTTGATTATCATCAGTGTATCTCGCTCATAAAAACTACGATCAAGGTCTGAAAAGAAAAGGAAAATGACAATCCATAACTATAAAGAAAAATGCGCCAAAAGATCTCTCGACTTAAAAAATAATACTCCCTTCTATTCACCATAAGTGTCCCATTTGACTTTTCACCAAGTTTTAGGCAGTCCAATGGGACCACATGTGTAGGAGAGAGACTTTAGTTTATAGTAAGGTTTAACACATGAGTAAGATAGAGAGTGCAATTTATAGTCAAATGGAACCACATATATAAGAGAGATTCTCATCATCATAAAAAGAAGGATACCCAAAACAGAAATGAGACATTTAAAATGACTTGACTCAATATGAAAATAAGACACATGTGCTGAATAGGAGGGAGTAATTGCTAGTTTGCTACTTGTTAGTTGCTACTAACTCAATTACACAAAATGAGAGAATCCTACATTTACAAAACCATGATTTCAAATGTTCAAACACATGTGCAAGCTAAAATGAAAGCAAATCCTTGGAAATATGATTCCTACCCTCCACTCAAAAAGACCAAGAAAAACCATCCAAAAACTAAAAATGAGAAAAAGTGGGGATCCATAATAGACAAATGACCCCATAACCTTAAAAAGTAGGGAGCATGAATCTCCCTAAAAAATGGATAATTTGGCAACCATTTGTGTCCTTTATAATGTTAATGCCCCTCCACAAGAAAAAATGTGTGGGACCCTCCTACATTGCTGTTTTTGTGTTTATAAACAAACACTAATGGCCCCCTCCATTTTCATTTTTCACTCTTGTTTTTATGGACCCCATTATTTATTGTCTCTCATAGTTTCAAAATTTGACCCCTCATGAAGCTTATCTTGATGATATATAAAGACATCTTTTTTGCTAGATTATGATTATGATGGAAGAGTAATTATTAGTAAAAGGTAGAATAATTAGAATTATAGACTTGTAAAACTATAGCCTTTTTTATGGAATGTCATTCTGCATCGAATGGTTTGAGGTTGTGTTTGGGAACTAACATTTTATTTCAAATTAATGATTTCAATTATGAAATCATTAATTTGAGAATGACAAGGTTTGGGAGGTTATTCTCAAATCCTCATCTTTAAACCATTTTGATAACAATTGTGGATTTGACTCAAATCCAAATTTGAAATTAATTTTAAGTCAAATCTATATTTTCAAATGAAATCTTCATTCTCAAACACAACCTGAGAGAATTTAACTATTATATATACTTGTTGGACTACTCTTGTTAATGTTAATTGGTTTTTGGATGGAATTTCATCGAGTTTATGTGAAGTCAGCTCTATTCTGTTATGGATCTTGTTGTGTACAAGTCTAATAACAAATTTATAAGTTATTACCCAACCTGATTTCCTCTTTGGTTACTTATTGGTGTTCTTGTTCTCTTGCTTTTTCTAGTTTCTATTATTATTATTAATATTATTGTTCACATTTTTATTTTTATGTTAAATTGTTTTTTACTTATTTATTTTATCTATATGCATTTTATTTATCTTCCTCGTTGCAGAAACGTCTATTAATCTTTCTCGAGTCGGGGGATCATTTGGCTGAGCTCTTCTATATAGGTATGAGTTACCGCCGTCCTTTCCTTCCCAAATTCTGTCCATAGTTTTCTATAAATAGAATACACTGAGTAGGATGATAATGATATTACCTAACCTACCACATTAATGTCTTCACCCCACAAAAAGGTAGGAATAATTTATTAAATGTTAGATGATATAGACCTATCAAGGCCTTAATTTACATGAAATAAGTTCATATACTATCATTCATCATTTCATTCAAGTCTTATTTCATGCCATCCTCCATCTGATTTTGTAATAAATGACTTTGATTATTTTCCATGAGATTTTAGATTTGGGTCTATACAACCTATAAATACGTGTCATTTGATTAAAATATTTATTAAATATTAAATTATATGATATATAACACAATAGAATAACAATAGAGTCGGTTCAACACACGTATCATCGATAACATCAATAAGAAAAAAAAATTGTTGGGACAAGATTTGGTCTCAATATATAAAGGAAGGGGTTTTGAGGAGTGTAATTTGTTATTTTGTATCTTGAAGTGAAATTATTTTGCATGGTCAAATATTTAGATTTCTAATGCAAAATGCATAATTTTGGTTTAGTTTTGACATTATTTTTTCAATGCATGTGTAAGGTGTAACCACTTTTGGACCTCATCAATCAAGTATGGTTCTTCATATCAATGTCAACTATATTCTATTCCAATCATGGTTTCTATATAATTTGTTGGTCATGTCTTCTCAATAATAATATATTATTATGTGTAGTCTAGCTTAAATATACTCTAACCTCCTAAATAGAGGTGTTCATTCGGGTTATCGGGTTGATTTCGGGTCAGGTGTTTCGGGTCGGTTAAAAATCGGGTTTGTGTTTGAATTGGTTTTTTCATAATTGTACATCCATTTTAAAGTTTTTGTTTTCTATGTAACCTTATCCCTCTCTTTTTATACTATTGTCAATCGTCATTTTTTTCCTCAAATTCAGTGCTCTTTTCCTCGTGGGGTGTAAAAATAGATCATTTTTCTTTAGTTCTCCTTTAAAAGGAGTCCATATAAAGATTATTTGTCACTTTACTTCATCCAAACCCTGTCCTGAGCGGATATTGAGTATGATGATGACATTAATTTAAAGTGAGCAATGATATATTAATACGACCGTTAAAACTAAAAATAGTAGTTAACGTCAATTTTTCTTCAATCACTTTATTTTATACCTAAATTTTCAAAAACCATAAGTAATTATGCTCCCTCCTATTCATCTATAATGTCTCATCTACTTTATACACTCTATCCAATCCACTTATTCGATCCTTAACATATCGAGTTATGTATAACTAAAAATTATAAAAAGTTGATATTACTAATCTTTATATCAAAACGAATCAAATAAGATCCTATATAACTATGTTTGAACTTATAAATTAATAATAAAATGCAATTTAAGACTGATAGATGAATACATACCAGATAATTAGATTCAACCTTGTCTACTTTGTTCATTGATTTTCTTCTCTTCCATTTCCAAAACCCACCTTTCTTAACCAAATCCAACTGAGTTTCCGAACTCGTCGAGCTTTTTGACTCGGTTATTGAGTTGGACTCGCCAGTTTTGCTACTTGATGCTACTACTACATATTCACTTTCCGAGTTAAATGTATTTGATGACTCAGTAAACTTCCTTAAACTCAACTGCTTCCCAAATAACCGAGTCTTGTTTTTCTTGGGTTTGTCTTGTCCTATAACTTGACTAGTGGATCTCCTTAGCACACTCACTGAGTCAATTGGGTTTGGAACGATTTCGAACGAGTCATGAGATAAGGTGCGCGAGTGGGAAGTATTATTCCGAATTTCAACGAAGTTAACAACTACCTGAATCAATGTACATTTGGAAGTTTATGTTAGAAAAAAATGTAGCAAATCTTGAGTCCAAAGTTAAAAGGTAAGAGTCAATTAAGATTATTAACTAATAACTATATAAAGGTTACGCACAGATCTATGCTCAGTCAATATTATCAATCGACATCGACAATATTCAACTTATATATACAACAATATAATTAGGGATATGGGGTGTTTGGAACATTGCTTTTGGCATAGTTTTCTTTTTGTCTGTTTGTTAGTTGGTCAAACAGCTAAAAAAAGTGTTTGGTAAATGACTTTTAAAATAGCTAAAAATTGTGCTATTGAGCCAAAATGAAGAAGCTGCTCCAGCTTCTTTTTTGGTTGGCTTGTTGGCTCCATTTTTCTCTAATAAATAGTCAATAATCAAATTTACTAAACATCTCCACAAGCAGCTGACTTTTTCTGGTAAATTAAAAGCCAACAAATACAGTCAAAATTTTCAGTTAGTCAAACAAGCCAAGTAAAAAAATTAACGATCATCAGTCAACTACCAATTGCCAAACACCTTATATATTAATATATGCATTGATTAAATTGCTATCAACATTTAAATTTAATTTATTGACGCCTATATTTATGTTAAATATTTAGCCTTACATAATCTTTATTATGTTTAGTTTGTTGACATAATTTATGTCAAATATTTAGCCAACGAAATCTATGTTCTCTATGGTCGGATATGTCCATACGCGTGTTTGGGTTGGTTTCATATATAGATTAATTTTAATTTTTAAGTATATGTAAATATTTTAATTATTTTTGATAATTTTAATTTTATACACGAGATTATTTTGGGTTTAATCAGATCGGATCATATTTGAATATTGATTATTAATATCGATTTTGGATAGCTTTACAAGTAGTAATGTATTTGACATAATCATGCAAAATAATAATGAAATTTAGAGTGTCTTTTTTTTATATTGATGGAACTCACAGCCACTAGCCTTTTGAACAGTGTACTTAGGAAGAAAAATAAGAGTGAGGATTTCCTCTGTTTTGAAATACTTGCTATATAACCGTTTTTTAAGCTATTTATTAATCAAGCTTATATTATATATTATGGTTAATGTGTAAGAAAAAATATAGTCAAGTGAGATTTTATTTGAATCGTCTAATCGCATACTTTCAAAATATTAGATTTTTATTATTTTTAGTTGTGTATAATTCAATATATAAATGATCAAAACAATATATGAAATTGCACAAAAAGTTAAATATATCGCCTGAAAACGGAGAAAGTATATATTTAATACTTATAAATTATTATAGTGCCTTTTATCTTCCTCAAGAGACGTCTAAGATTCTATTTATTTTGTGGTCAAATAACTTTTTTAATTTCCTCACATAAATTAATTAATTTACATTGTTTTCATATTGACTAAGAACCCTAATTAAATGTATATTACTTAATTAAATAATAAGTTTAGTGTTCATACTATTCAATATAAATATAAATTAAGCTCACCAAATATATAAATCAAACAATTAAATATATAAGCACATTGTTATTATTATAATTTATATTTTATAGCTAAAGGTCTAAGATGTTGAGTGCATGGAATTTGTCAATTGAGGTTGGCATGAGAAATCATTGACCAAACAACCAATTGTCTACCATCACATGAACTTATTCTAAATCTACAATAATGGTTTTCTATTGAGAATCTATCTTGACCTTTTCCTTCTTTCTTTATTTAGTTGTTTTCATTGTTCATCAAGGCATATCTATATATTTTTTCTAGAACTTTTTTTTTTGAAAAATAATTTGGGGTTGATTGACTTAGCAATGTGGCCTTTACCTTGTGAAAATGACATGTTAAATATAGGTTGAAATTTACTTATATATTACCTAAAAAGAAAAGTTAGTGAAAATCTAAATAATAAAGGACACTCTCAGTATCTCGTACAAGGTAGGGAGCGGGTGGGGTTTATTTTTTCTGAAAGATGCGGACAAAATTATACTCGTTCTCCCAAGGAGAGAGTAAAGAGATGCGCACAGTCAAGAAATCCTGAATTGATACCTGCGGCCAGTAGGGGTCGAACCCCAAACCTTCTGCTCCACATGCCGATGCGCTCTATTTATTAAGCCACAAGCGTTTTGGTGAAAATCTAAATAATGTAGGTCAAAATTATTGTTTTAGTGAAATTGATAAATCAATTGAGGTATCTTGACTGCACGCATCATCTATACTCCCTCTTTGAAGGGAATGTATAATTTGTCCACATCTTTCAAGAAAACAAAATTCACCTCAATCCTGCCTTAAGCGGGATATTAATGAATGTATTAATGTAACATTTAAGGAAATAACAAAAAATGGTAATCAATGTAACTTACTTGAAGAAAGGGATTTGTGGTGAATCCATCTACCTCTAAAGAGATAGGTAGTTTTTGCACAATTTGTGCATCTATTTTTGAAGCTAATTCTCCTAAATTTAGCTTTGTCTTCCCTATTACTTGCATTTTACAACTTGATGATAATGAAGTTGATGTTGATGATGACAATTCTTCACTCTTCCCCTACAATTCAATACATTGGCAAAACAAGTAATTAATAATTTACCATAATGTGAATAGGGTCTTGTTTTAATTAAATAGTTACCATTAGTATAGGTTTGAACTTAAGATTCGATTTTCACCTAATTCCCCTCCACTCAGCCAACACTGTAATAAAATTTTAGGTTCAATTCTAACCTATGCAACTGGTGCGTATGTTTAATCAATATAATTGGTAACTAGTAAAACTTCTTGGAGAAATTATATAAAACCACCTAATCTATACACTCTTTTTTAAAAAAAATCACCTTATATAAAATTTTTTGCAAAAATCCACTTACATTATACATTTCTTTGCAAAAGACTACTTGTTACTCTATTTCGTCAGTTGACCGGCATGTTTAACGTTTGACCAGGTAGTCTTTTGCAAAGAAATGCATCATGTAAGGTGGTTTTTGCAAAGAAATGCATTATGTAAGGTGGTTTTTGCAAAAGCACATGTTGGTCAAACATAAAACATGCCGGTCAACTGATGAAATAGAATAACAGGTAGTCTTTTGCAAAGAAGTGCATTATGTAAGGTGGTTTTTTGAAAAAAAAAATTATATAAGGTAGTTTTTTAAAAAAAGTGTATAGATTAGATGGTTTTATATAATTTTTCCAAAATTCTATTTTGAATATCACATTTACCTATTCTAGAAGATATCTATTGAATTTCAAATATTTACCAAATTTATTGTCTCTTGCATAGGTTAGAAAATTTGAAATGATAATAATAATTTACCATAATTACGGTAAAAAAAATTGTCTCAAAATATATTGCAAAAGTAATGTAAATTTGATTAACAAAATATTGTGTAGTAATTAAGCTTAGTAAAACATGCCTTAAATCAAGGAAAATCTTACCTTTTTTATCAAGAAAATATTGATTGATACAACAAGCTAAATTTTGGGAGAAAAAATCAATGAAAACGATTCCAACCCATTTTAACACAATATTTATTATTGACATTTTATGAAAATTTATAAAATAAAATGTAGATTAGTTTTCAATTAATTTGCTTAATCAAATAGCTAAAACAAACCCATATCTTGAATTGTTTTTTTTAGAAATAAGGATAATCTCATACAGATAAGACCGAAAAAGTTAAAATATGTCACTACATCAACACATAATTCTCGCAATCTTGACTATAAATCATTTAATTTTGAATAAACAAAACAAACAATTAAATGTAAAACTTAAAAAGAACAATACTAATAATATAGTTATTAATTTAACTAAATAATCCATTAAAAAAATCTAAAAACAATTAAATTAAACCACATCATCATCTTCCTATCCAGTATATCCCGCTCATAGAAAACTATGATAAATTAAACCATAATTAAGTAAATAAAAAAACAGAGTAACTAAAAAACTTACATAAAGTATATGAAATGAAACAATCCAAGGAGCAAATAAATTGGGATTTTTAGAATTATTGATTGAAAAACTACAAATATTATCAAACTCATTGTTCCATTCAATGGGTTTACCCAATTTATGAATCTCAATCTCATTTGTAATTAAACTTTGAGATTTCTTATAAAATGATGAAAACCCAGATTTCAAACCTCCTTCCCATTTAATTTCAATTGCCATTTTTACCCTTTCTTGCCCTTCATATTCTAATCCTTCTAGCTTTAATCCCTTTATTTTTACTTGGATTTTCTTTGTTGAGCTTTTTCCTGACCATATTGCCATTTTTTCTACAAAAAAAAATGGTGGAAATCACTCTTGGGTAGACTGAGAGAAGAGAAGAGACAGCGAGAATCAAATTAATGATCTTATTGGTAATGGTGATATAATGATGTTTTGGAGTTGAGATTAGTAAGAATTTTGGAGGGTTATGTACAAAATAGTTTTTTTATGAGACGGGACAGCGAGAATCAAATTAACATATTAAATGAAAATTTTACTTTTTTGGATATACTTGTGTAGGGTAGACTGAGGAGAGAGGCAGCGAGAATTGAATTAGCCTGTCTTTGATGGGAATGATATTGAATAAATTGGGGAATGGGAATGGTGTTTTTGGATGGTTTTGAGAATGGGAAGTTTAGAGGGAAAATTGTTTGGGAAATAGTTTTATATGATGTGATTTGTGAGAGCTAATATTTTAAAATTGAGATGGTCTTACTTTTCATCATATTCTAAATCTTTGTTATTTTGGCCTTTTCATTGCCTTCTTTTGTTTGTTTTGATGAAAAGTTCAATTGAACCATCTAGGAATATGCTTCAATTAAGTAATATTTTAAAATATGATTGTAGTGTTTTTTTATGCAGGTTTCAGATATTTGCAGGTCATATATCCTTGAGGACTATTTTAGAGCCGAAGGACTCTTATGACCGCCCTCTTTTTCTGGGTATGAGACGCCGTCGACCTTCCTTCCCCGGACCCTGACCATAGAGTATCTATGTGCGGGAACACTGGGTATGATGATGATGATGATGATGATATTGTAGTGTTTTTTTTTTTAATTTTATTTTAACATGAAAATCATATTAAGTATTATAAATTTATAAGTAAATGCATATCCATTTTAACATGAAAATCATATTAAGTACTATTATAAATCTATAAGATGAATTTGAAAATGTGGGTAACTCAATATTGATATTTTTTTACTAAACCCACTTATTGATATAATTCGAGTTGAAATGATCTAAGATCAATCCGAAAATATGGATAATTTAAGCCTAATTTAAACAAATTTTTTTCTAACGGAATTTCAGTTTAATTTTCTAGATATCAAACAAAATCTAGTGAACAATAGAGTCTAAAATGAAATTCATTTTGATCATCTCATATAATTCCTCCGTTCTAAGATACTCACTACATTTGTATTATCGACACTATTCATCGTTCAACCTTATTTGATATATTGCGGCTAATGTGTAAGAAAAAATATAGTCTAATGGGATCTTGTTTGAATCGTCTAATTGCATACTTTCATAATATTTAATTTTTATACTTTTTAGCTAAGTGTAATCATACTGCCTAATATGCATTGATATTTTAATCTACAATACATTAATGCTTGCTTAATTTAAGAAATAATTTATTAGGATATTGTAATTAATTTAAGCAATAATTTATTAGACCATAAATAATTTTTGAACTTATTATTTGAATTATTTTTGTATCAAATGTCACAATTTTTAATTTGCCTAAATGAATGCAGTCAAAGATAACAAATTATTTCTCACATGGAATAATCAAGCTAACAGATTTCCTTCTTCAATTAATACTGCCTAATATGCATTGATATTTTAATCTACAATACATTAATGCTTGCTTAATTTAAGAAATAATTTATTAGGATATTGTAATTAATTTAAGCAATAATTTATTAGACCATAAATAATTTTTGAACTTATTATTTGAATTATTTTTGTATCAAATGTCACAATTTTTAATTTGCCTAAATGAATGCAGTCAAAGATAACAAATTATTTCTCACATGGAATAATCAAATTAATTAATTGCTATATTTATTAAACTAAATTAGGTAAATTAAGTAATCAAATAAATTACATTTAATCTTGACCAATATCTCTACCATTAAATTATCTTTGACTATTATTTATTTATGGCTAAATTGAGTAAATTCCAAAATATCTTTCGCATAAAATCGCATCATATATTCTAGACAATTTTTAATATTACAAATTTAACTTATACATATATTGTAAAAATTGAGTAATTTACGAGTACATAATATCTCAGGCTTTATTTTTTTAATTAATATATTTATATTCATATATGCCGATGCTAAAAAACCGTGCATTGCACGGGATTCTATACTAGTTTAAGATATTAATGATTGAAACTTTGCATTGGATTGCGTAAAAAAGTGAAATGTAGCAAGAATTATTGAACGGAGGAAGTATAAGCTAAAATAAACTAAAATATATACTCCCTTCAAACAAATTTAGTTATCACATTTTCTTATTTTACAAATTCACATTAATTGTCTTATTTTCTTTTTTGTCAATCTTTTTTTTACCTAAATACCCTATGTTCACACAAGTAAAGAACAAAATACCCCACTTTTACTATTTACAATACTCCAATTATCCCCTTTTTAATGGATCCCACATTACCTTTGATAACCGTGTCCAAGCAAATGGGACAACTAAATTGGTTCCGGATGGAGTATAATACTTATGTAAACCTATTTTCTTGACATGCTGAACTATCGCCAACAAGCTACTATTATGCCTATTTCTTAATTGGAATTCTTATATGAGACGGTTTCACCGTGAGATATACCTTACACTTGGGTTAAATAACCCAATAACAAAAGCTTTTAACATACAAATTTTTTGTTTTAAAATTTTGTCACCATAATACGATATCATATAAGACATGGACTGATTTGTGAAATGAAAATAGTAGACCATATTCTTGTGAGAGATGATCTCTTTGAGAGTCCATCTCTAATTGAGTTGACCTATTAGGAAAAATATAAAGTAAATATAGGCAATAAGCTTTAATGAATTAGGCTTGAGAGACATCTATCAGAAAGACGATCTCTCAGGAGACTAGCTGAAAATACTCCATGATAGGTAAAGTAAAAGGGCTGCAAGCCCGGAACCAAAATAGCTAGGCCCGTGCAATACGCGTTAACAACTTGGATTTACTCGTTTCTAAATTTATTTTCTTTTGAGTCAAAATCTAAAAAAGGAAAAAGTGTTTTTGAAATATGCCACATCAGCTGAGGCGAAGTCATGTTGAAATCAATCTGACATGGTGGTGATTCTAGGGCAAGTAACAGCCATCTTTAGTTGTTGCCACGTGATGGATATTTCATATTTGGTGACTTTCACGTAAAGTTATTTACAATTGGGTACGTAAGGCGTTACTCTACCTTTTGTAGAAAGAGTTCTCTTTAGGTGTTCAACCTTCTTTGAATCTTTTTTTCCAATTAAAAATAAAATTTGAAAGTATATTTTTAACGGCCCATTTATTTAGTGGTACTAAATGGAGGTAATGGGAATAATTTATAGCGTAAAATTTCATTAAACGATTCATATCATTCCCATAGTAATGAAACTTTGATCACAAAAAGTTTTTTATATACAAATTTTCATTACCACCTAATATTACCTATCTCAATGGTAATGCATTGGAATGAATTTTATGAAGAAAATGAGATGATTGGAGTTGGACAAGCATGACCATCAAGGTAGACAAGAGATTTTTCAACTAAAATTACACTAATTTTCCATTCCCATTACCATCGTTTATGACCATCTACCAAATGGGCCGTAAAAGCATTCTAGATTTGGATATGCAAATGCAATATAAGAATAGTAACCCAAAAATCATGACCTTTAAAAGTTCTTTAGCAGCTTGATTTTAGGTTAGACATGCCATATTATTATGTTATTTTAGGTATGAGTCGTATCGAATTCATATTTTGAATCAAATTTTAATTAATTAAATGGGTCATGAATTTTACAAAAAGATTTATTCTATCAAAAAAAGTTATGAAAATATGTATAGATTTTTTCTAATTTACTTTATAATAGTTTCATCTAAGAGAGGAACAATTTAATGACATCAAGTATATAATAAAGATATTTGACTCACAAATACAAAATAAATGTAAATATATTAACTCTCTGCGAAATATGATGGCATAGAACATAAAAAGTTGATCACAAATTCTTGTGAGAGACGGTCTATTGGAGAGACCAACTCTAATTGGATCGGTCCATAAAAGAAAATATAGAATAAGAGTAAGAATTAAACTCTAATGGATTGGCTAGGAGACGTCCTATCAAAAAGACGGTTTCTCAAGAGACTAGCTGAAAGTTGATAAATTAAAAAAAAACTTGTTGGGCCATGGGTTTATAATATACTAGTTGGGCTTGCCTTCTCTATTCTAGGATATGGGACAGTCAGCTGGAGTCTGGCCCAATGAAAGTAAGTAGGTGAAAAAAAGGGCTTCTGGCCCACTTGATTAAAGCATTAGCTAGGCATAGCCTCATAAGATTCTCATGTGCTCTTTTGAGATACCGTCTTTTGTAAAAACGGCTCTCAAAAGTTCAGCCCAAATCTATATTTAGAGTTGTAACAATATATATTTAGAATTAAACTGGGCTTTTGAGAGCCGTCTTTACAAAAGATGGTCTCAAGTAAGAATTTGTGATTCTCAACAGGTGCAAGAATTTGTTGGGCCATGGGTTGTCATAGGTGCAAGAAGACCATGTTGTTGTTGGGCTGGAGATTCTGAGTTTGGTTAAGGAGACCGCGGTGTTTAATAAATCACAAATTCTTACTTGAAACTGTCTATATAATAGACGTCTCAAGTTTTGGCATGGACTAATTTATAAATTAAAAAAAACTGATTAGTAGTTTTGTAAGTTAAAAGGTTGATAAGGGATGAGCTCTTGAAAAGCGTCTATATTATAGACGGTCTCTCAAGAGATGGCCTGTCAATAAACAAGGAGTAGTATATGGGAAGGGAGATATGGCCCAATAAGCCCAGCAAAGGTAAATTTAGCATGAATTATTGTATGAGACGGTCTCACTGTGAAATAAATATTATACATAGGTTGAATAGTTCAACAAAACAAATTATTAGCATATCAACTTTTTATTTTGAGGTCGTCTCATCGAGAGACTTAATTTGTACCAATTTTGTTTTACACCATTACAATTTAAATAAAATTAAATTACTACTACATAATTAATTTCTATTTTGATTACTCACTATATATCCAATTTGCCAACATGTAAGTTTTTAAACCAAAGTATTATTGAAAAAGAGATAGCATAGTCGAACTTATTAGCTTTTTTGTTATTAGTTCACAAATTTTGTAACAACTAATAATATTTGTTCTTTACTAGTTGGTTACTCTCATGTCAAATAGTATGTGTTTACAAAGTCAGTAATTAAAATAACATAATTAGAATAACTATTAAAAATGGATTTATGAGACCCTCCAATAATTAGGATGTGCTATAGACCATTTTACACATGCTAATTGACGATCATACCCATCAAGATCGACTCCGTCTCAACGTATTATTTAATAATTTAATTATATATATAGTAGTGTATAGTAGAAGTGTCTTTCTTCTTCCAAACCCCACTCCCCAAATAAACAACAATAACAATAATCAACAAAATTTGAATAAATTATTATAACATGATACGATTCTCATAAACATGATATTGTAAACATATAGTATAATATGTTAAGATACTATTGGAGTAAACCTTAATTTAATTTAATAAATTAAATTAATTAATTAATATGAAACCTAAAAACACAAGCCAGCTAATCATAGAGTTAGGTCCCCTAAGCTTTAATTTGTGGGCTACGTCAACTATGCATGCACATTGCACATGCAATTCTTAAAATCTCAATTTAAGTTGTGAGGTCATACATCAATAATCAATGATGTAATCATAATTAGTCAAAAAATAAATACTTTTATACTCCTTTATTCCAAATCATTTTAAATGTCCCATTTTGGGTTTTCACGGTTATTAAGGATGGTGTGGGGTCCATTAAAAAGGTAGTTGTTGGGTATTTTAATTGATTGAATTATTGTAAAGGTGGTAATTGGGTTACTGGAAGTAGTACAAGTGGGGTAAAGGTGGTAGTTGGGTATTGAGAGTAGTAAAAGTGGGGGTATTTAGGTAAAAAAACATAGACAAAAAAGGAAATGGGACAATTAATATGAATTTGCCAAATAAAGAAATGAAACAACTAAAAAGATTCGGAGGGAGTATTTCTAATTACACTTTAATAAAAAAATTCTCACAATTTTAGTAAAATTATAACTTTTTGATTTTAATCCCAATATATCTCATTTTATGTGAAATCTTTTCAGATAATCAATGTTATAATAGTTGGCTAGTATCTCCTTACACAATAAGAAAAAGGAGAAATGAATTGAGCTAGATTTAGACATATAAGGGTAGGAATGGTGATGTGGCGGGTTAAGGGTGGGTCTAGCAGATCCGGACTCGAATTCATTAATTTTAAATGGATCTAGATCTGGATACGAATACTAAGGGTCTGAAATTTTTAGATCTATATTCAGACCCATCAAGGTTTGATGGGTCGAAGGTTCTTAATGGATCAAAAAAGAAAGAATAATAAGGGGAGGTGAGTTGTGTTGATTATGTTATTAATTTAATGGCGTTGAGGATATGAAGGTTTTAAGAATGGATTGTGCGACTCAAGTTAATGTGGAAATTATCGAATGTGTCTTAAGTCGATAGCCAATTTTAAGTGTCCGTATTATATTGGCTATGTTTATGAGGAGTAACTTAATATAAACAGCCAACATGATCTTTTGAGGAGGAGACGTAAAGACTAAAGTTACTTCTCGTTGTATATAATTTATATATTAATATAATAGTAGTTTCTAAAAAACAAAATAAGAATATTTATATTTCCTAATAGTTAATTACTTCTCGTCATATATTTAATTTATTAGTTTGTTTTTCATTGTTCTATTTTTTTGATTTATCATTATATTATGGATAAATGGAGATTAATAATCCCAACTTTACGTGATCCGCTCAAAACAATCCCAACTTTCGATTATTTTCTAATATACCTAACTTTGCCACTTTGTTGCTCAGGACATACACTTTAATATGGTAACCGGTTATAACAGGTAAATCACCTGTTATAACCGGTTATAACAGAAAATATGCGAAAGTTGGGATTGTTTTGAGCGGATCACGCAAAGTTGGGATTATTAATCTCCATTTATCCTTATATTATTTGTAGGGCCTGCCCTAAGGGTGGGCAGAGGGGCCGTCGTCAAGGGCCCCATGTCAAAAAAAACAAAATTAATGGTGGTAGAAGGTCCATATAGGTTATAAATTACAAATAAAAAGGATCCCAATAAGCTATTTCACCCAGGGCTTCAAAATATCTAGGGCCGACCCTGATTCTTTGTAGTATATATTTTCATTTATTTTACATATGGTGTGTTGTATCTCTCATATATTGGCATTATTCCTTTCATTAATTTCACTTTTCATCTTTAATGCGCATTACATGTATTGTAGCTAGAATCATATTTTTTTATCTATCAACGTAAACTTTTACATGATTGAGATGATTAATTTCTTAATATATACATTTAAATTTATAATTATTAAAGTAAACCTAATAATAATAACAAAGACAAATCTGGTTGTAAAAATTCAAAAATATTTCATTCTCAACTTGCATTGTAACGCGAAATAAGTTAAAAATCCTTACAATTCAAACTTAAATGTGAACAATAAATATTCCTTACTACTTGAAGTATATTGCATGATACGTCTATTTTACTTCTATATCTATAATAATAAAATTAAACAATTGGATGATATAATTTATGTCAACAATACATAATTTTACTTATTTTTTAATAATTAAATAAAAAGGTAAATGATGAGATAAAACCTTAAAATGCCCAATAATAACACCAACTTTAGATACCTTGTCTAACAAAATTTGACATTTTAAAAAAGTTAACCTAACTCTTAATATTTTAATTAACTAATTTTAGCACTAAGGGTGTGTTTGGATCGAAGGAAATGAAGGGAAAGGAAAGGAAGGGATTTGAAGGGAGGAAGAATCCCTTGTTTGGATAGCAAAATGGGAGGGAAGAGATTTGGAGAGGAGGGAATTGGAAGGAAAATGTGGATAAATTTTATAAGGGTTGTAATCCTTCCAAAAGTGGAAAGATTTGAAAGGAAAACACAATCTCCCTTCCTTTCTCTTCCATTCCCTCCTAGACAAACAAGGACTAGTTTCCTTCCATTTCTCTTCCCTTCCTTTCCCTTCCCTTCTTTCCCCTTCCCTTCCTTTCTTTTCCATCCAAACTTGCTATCCAAACATAGTGTAAGTTTCAAAAAGAGTGCTTCTTTTTGAAGGTGTCAAAGGGAAGAAAGTATATATGGAATATGGTGGTCTTTTTGAGTCTTCAACTTAGGTACTTTTGTTTATTTTTGTGTCCTTTTCTTTGTTGAAACACTCTTATTATTATATAATATATAATAATGAAGCAAATTCCACATAAATAAATTACAATTTATGCATGAATCGATGCTACCTTAAAGTTTTTTTTTTTCTATTTGGAGTCAAACTACTCTTGTGAGTTGTGACAGACTGTTTATTAGTAAGAAGATCTTATAATCAAGTATTTCTCTGAATTTTGTGATTGGAATAGGACTATGGTTTGGTTGGCTTAGAGTTTCTTTGAATAAACTCATATATTAAGCGTGTCTCAGCTTGTAACCGTCTAATAAAACAATTTGCGATTGAAATAGGAATATGATTTGGTTGGCTTAGAGTTTCTCTGAATTTTTTTTTTGCTTTCTAACACTATATAATTGCATTTTTTGAAGTGGGAATCCATTCAAATTTAATTTATTTTTGTTCTTATTTTTTATAAAAAGAAAATAAACAATAATTGTATACATAGACAAAAATGGAGGATAACAAAAGATGACTTTTAGTGGTATTTACCAATGAATATGTAAATTCTATTTGAGTAACAAATGCTAGATATTGACAAGCGTTAATGGTATTTCATGACTTGATTTAGGCCGTATTTTTCTTTGCTTACCCACCTTAAAAATTATTAATTTGTAGTTGCAATTTATATTTTTGTCAAATGATAATTATTTTCATTATATTAAATTATTTTGACTAAATTGAATTGAGGACTCGAAAATGTCTTTAATTACCCCCCTCAATTTCAAAAACAAAATGTGTTGAATTTTATAAAAGTAGGTGAAAAAATCCAAAATTTATGAGTTTTACTAAAATTAGCTGTAATTCTGTTACTTTAGTTGTTGAAAGCTATTTTCTTTCATCTTTGTGATATGAGTTCGATTCTTATGCATTATATACATGAAGGATTATTTGCCAGTATTTTAAATATAAAATAGCTAGTAGCTAATTAAGGATAATTAATTCTTCAATTTTGAGTGTTTGAGCAATTTAATTAATTTTTTTCTTTGAATAAAATCTAGGTGATTGATGAACACCAACGGTGTTATGAGTTGGATCAAGTTGGATACATTAAAGTGTATGGGCATATCGTGCACATATTTATATGACATCTATTTATTATTACTTCTATTTTAGTGTTGATAAATCATAAATGATCATCTTATAAGCTACTATCTATTATAGGTGTAGGCCATTAGAAGCTAGCTATACTTTGATCTATTTCCACCATAAATCATGGTAATATTATGGGCACAACTTACATATAAATATACATAAAAAATTTTACATTACCATATTAATAGGTGGATCCAAACTAGTGTTTTGAATAATGTAACAATGGTGAAAGATAAAAATATTAATAAAATTCCTCGAAGTTGACTCATAATCGAGTTAGATTCTCTCTATTTATAAAATGCAAGACTAATTCCTCTATTCTTTATCAATAGGATTTTTCAAATATACATTAAAGAATGACAATGGGCCAGAATTAGTTTGAATTATCCACTCTTTGACTTTTCTGTGGATAATTACTTGGGCAAAATAAAGGTTAAAGTACTTCAAACGTTGTTTGATACTTCTTTGCATTAATTTTGAAATTGGAGGAATAAAGATAACAAATCAACTTTGTTTGATAGGTATTTTTATGTAAGTGTGAGGACCAAAAAATAATAAATTAAATAAAAAATGAATAATTTTATGTTAAGCTTTAGGACTCTCTAAATTTTAAGATTTTATATTATGGTCAACAAATTTCTATATATATGGACGAAGTCAAAAGTTTAAACTACAGAAGTCAAAAGTAAATAATCAATAATTCTTTAATTTAAAATTACGCAATTTATATAATAGTAGGGTAAAATTTTAAGTTGTTGAATCTCAATTAATTATATATAATGGCTTTTTGAGTATAAACATCAAAGAATAATTCACAATATTTATTTTTGTTTTTGAAAAAAATTAGGAATCATCTATTTAAATTAATTTTTGATCAAAACTCAAAATCATCCATTTGAGATTCTCCAATCCACCAATGTATTTTTTGTTCATAAAAAATGACACGTATTACGTAGTCATACTGAAGTAGTATCTTACTTTAATTTGATGGTCATCAAGATTTTAGAATAATTAATTGACATTATTATTATTATTATTATTTGATTAAAGATTTTGAGGAACCAGCATTAATTCTCTGGTTCCCTTAACAACCAGAATGAATACAAGTGGCAGACCGCAGACGTATACCCCATCACAAATTATAAAAAAATTTTGGATTCTTTTTAATAAAAAATATTAAAAAATGTTAACTATTTTCGGTAAATTATATTGTAGACCATCTAATTTTTATCTTGCTATAAATTAAACTTCTTTTAATTTTTTTTTGAAAAATTACCAAGAATAATTTAATTTTTCATGATCTTTCTATAATAATCGTACATATTGATTAACCAAGAATAATCGGTATTTTCTTAGAGAAAATTCGGTAACCGATAACTTGTTATAGCAAGTTTTATTATTTAAAAAAAGAAAGACTAAAATAAATGTGAAAAAATGTTAAAAAAGAAATTCTGATTATTTAACAATTCAGAATTCTTTATGTGAATTTTCAATTTTTTTTCTCTAATTGATTTTACATTACTTTTCAATTTACTTTTTTTTTGTGAATTACCTACTATATCGGGTTATCGGGTTACCCAAACTTACTCTAGGCAAATTCCCCCTAAAGTTGGAATTATTCATGAATAATCAATAGGTGAAATTATTGTAGGAATGTTGGATTATACTAGGTATTTTTTTAGTTATGTAAGTTACTATTCATCAATTACTCTTAATCGTATTTATTCTTAATTTATGCAATGAAATCTTGTTTGGTTCGTCTCAACATAAAGTTTATTAATAGTTTTTATAATTTTTTGAATGTCGCTAAATATATCCCACTAAAAGCAAATTATTTTGTAGTGAATAGATTTTAACAAATAAATGAAATTTAGCATGTAGTTTTTTTAACCTTAACATTAAGTGTAAATTTATAAATTTGTAAATTGATAATTTTCAACAAACAAACAACGCATTTAGTAGGTAATTTTTGATAAAAAAAAGAAAATAAAATAATTTGACAATAAATAAATTTTTATTTGTAGTTTTTAATAATTCTATTTAATAAAACTATTCACATTAATTTAATGTCATTTTCTTCTCATTACCGATAAATTAAACATTGCTGGTATTCATGGACCATGATGCATGCAAACTATATTTATCTACTTATGTCACATTCACATGACCTAACTATGGTAAACACTAGTTTCTATTCTTTATAAATTAATGAGAACACTAATACTAAGTTTCAACTAAAAAAAGTAAAATTAAAATATTTATCAAATGTATGAAAAATAGATGAATACGATTATCATTATTATATCCAATGTATCTCGCCCATAGAAAAACAGATAAAGAAAATAAATTGTTAAATTTAAAATGAATCAAATTAATTATATTTTCGAGTTAAATTAAATATTGGCACTTGAAAAAAAAATTAATTACACTTAAGATTATGGATAAGTGTTTCATGCAGGGTTTCTTCTGTTTAGGGGTAAATTGACTGCTTTCATCTAGTCCTCCCTATAAAGGGAGTACGGGTATGAATTGTCCGTCAACTTTCCTCACTCAAACCCTGCTCTCGTGCGGAATATTGGGTATGATGATGATGATTATGCACTTCTAATTCTATTGTACAATTATTATTTTTCTTGGGGGATGACTAAGATGGAACTCGTCCAAGTTATTTGGCATGCGCCGGTCAAGCATGGCTCGAATGAGCAAAGATATATAACCATGTCCATGCTCATAATATGGCCCATAGAGTTGGATTTTGGTGTGGGATGCGGAAAAGTGATTAACAATACCGGAAATCGCGAATGACATCAGAGTAACTTATGATCCAAACATGTAGATAAGGTCATTTCAGCACGACCTAATTTAGGAGCTTATTTATCGTTTTATAATTGTTTCATCATTGATAAATAAATAGAATGGAGTATTTTTCAATTTTTTTTCTTACTCCTTATATATAGTTATTATTATTTAATGTGGCAAAAAGTAAAAAAAAGAAAATTAAAAATTGTTAGTGGGCAAGGCTGTGCCTGTATATGACCCTTATTTTTTCATGGTCAGACAGAATATAATATGGTATTGATTTTTGGCATGGTTTGACAAGAGACATGACATAAACGAAATGTGGCGGTCAATATTAACACTATGAACGAAAGTTGAATCACTTTAAGGAGAGCGAGTAAAATTCATCATTTTCTTAATAGGCAGAAGTAACTTAGTACTCCTCATTGAACTCAAGACTCAACTATCAAGAATTGTAGGCTAAAAACACTAATCAAAAAGAGATAAAACATAAAGACAACCTATGGTGCTTCAGCTTTTCCAAAATCAAGGGAATTTTAAAAACTCAAATTGAAGAATTCTTACAAGTGTTTCGTAACACAATAAAACATAACTAATTGATAGACTAAATGTAATAAATCACAAGTTCATAGTAAAAGATATTTACTATTACGAACTTGTGATTTTACTTTCAGCCTATACATATTAATTAGTTAATTTTAATTGTGTTGCAAAACACGTATAAATAATTTCTTATTACATGATACATTAAGAAGTAGAGTAGATTTTGTAATCATAATCTTTTTTTCAGAAAAAATAAAAAGTAGTAAATTTACTCAATTATGGAATTGTAAAAGATTTTGACTTGAATATGTCATCACTTATCACATACTATATCCAACTTCTTCATTAAAAAATTCACAAAACTTTTTTGTTGTTTCTTTACATCTTTGAATTTCTTCCACCAATACTCCTTTTACTAATCTTCCAGATAAACCCATCTACTCTCATCAAATCTTGTTGAAACTTGCTTACCCATTTCCTAAAGTTATCTTTTTTATATTATTAACCTCAATTATCTGTGATTTTATACTTGCTCTTTTTTTTACCAATACTTATAATACTCCAATCTAATTTTGTAGATGTCACCTTCACTACATGTACATGGGAATTCTATGCTACCCAAAACCCTTTTTTTTTTAGTAAATTATTTTAGGGAATCTACCGTCTTACATAAGCAAATTCTGAATACTAATATAAGGTGTGTTGAAGACTCAACAATACATGCAGGGCCGACCTCAGATTTTTAGGGTCCCGGGCGAAAGATTATTTATGGCCACTAAACTATTATATACATAGAAAAGTTCGAACCTTAACACTAATTGAAAACTAAAAATTTTAGGCGGCACTGGGCGTAGGCCCGTCTTGCCCTTGCTTAGGGCCGGCCCTGTTTACATGTATGTTGAGAATTCGACTACTAAGCTTCTATGTTATAGATTACACAAATACTCCTCCATCCCAAATAATTTACCGTAATGTTATAAAAATTTTAAAAATAAAGTATAATTAGTCAAGGCAGTGAAATATAATTAAAAATAAGAGAAAATTATAAAAGGTAAAAGTAATGAAATTGCGTCCTAAAAGAGATTATGACAGATTTATTGGGATGAAGAAAAATATAGTAGAACAAATTTAATGAAACCGAATAACAACAAGTCTTGTAAGAGACCATCTCACTGTGAGACGAGCTCAGACAAGCAGCTCAATGATAACCTTTCTTAGGAGTTAATTAGATAAAAACATTTTTTTCCATTAAATTTTAAAAAATAAAAAAAAATAAATCAGTCTATATTAACTCGTCTCACCTCGTCTCACCATAAAACTACGTTAATTAAAAAATTTTCAAAACCTAAATATAAGTTTGACTTTCAATTAAATGACCCGAATCATAACCCCAATTTAAATTCTTCCCTACCACTTCAAATCAATTTCTAGAAACAGAGAAAACAGGGGAAGGGACTATAGGGATTAGTGATTAGACTCTTGTCTAGTTCTATATAAAATGAAAAAAATTGATCTCTTGCAATAAATGAAAAAGAAAGGTACCCATGTGAGAAAATCCCACATTCCCACTTGTCTTATTTTCTCTTCTGATCCAGAAACTTATGCCAAATTGGAAGATCAATTTTTAGTCTTTCTTGTCTTGTTTTTCTTACATTCACTACCTATGGATGTTGAGCTAATCTTATGACAAAACATCAAGAAAGTTTTAAACTTTCTATTTTGTGGGCCTTTGTTTTACTCTTTTCTAGTCCTAAATCATGATTATGAACTTTCCTCCATTTTAGGATACCCCAATTTCCATTTATCAACCCAAATTCTTGATTTTTCTTTGAATTTTAGGTTGTTTAAGCTATGAAAAACTTGGGTTTTCTCAAATCCCCACTATTTTTGTTCTTTTATCTTGCATTTTACAAATCTTGCATTGCTAGTATTCAAAAAATCAGTACTTTACCAATAGGGTTCCAAGCCTCTCAAATGAGTTTCATTGATAATAATGGGTATTTTCTCCTTTCAAAAGATTCCACCTTTTCATTAGGGTTTAAACCCACTGATCATGATGTTACCCTTTTCATGTTAGTAATCTTCCACCAACCAAGCTCCACTGTTATATGGACTGCAAATAGAGCCAACCCAGTTAGAAATTCAGACAATTTTGTGTTTAATAATGATGGGTTTGTGTCCCTTTTGAGTGATGGGAAGGTTGTTTGGAAGGCAGATACTAATGGAAATCCTGTTTCTGCCATTGAATTGCAGAATTCTGGGAATTTAGTGATGTTTGGGAGTGATAATAAAACCATTATTTGGGAAAGTTTTAGGCACCCAACTGATACCCTTCTTTCAAATCAAGATTTTGTAGAAGGGATGCAGATTTGGAGTAATCCTGATCCTAAAAAGGGTAATTTGACATATAAACTTGAGATTATGTCTGGTCATGTGATTCTGTCTTCTGGGTATAACACACCCCAAACTTATTGGTCTTTGGAAAAGGACTCTAGGAAGATACTTAACAAAAATGGGGTTATTAGTTTAGCTCGAATCGAGTCGAATTCATGGAAGTTTTATGATGAGAATAAGGTCTTATTATGGCAGTTTCTATTGCCTTCTAATGCCAATGGTACCTATATTGCTGTCTTAGGAAATGATGGGTTTTTGGTTTTTTATAGCATTGGTGTATCAAAAATTGCATCTCAAGTTAGGATACCAGATGATCCATGTGGGACTCCTGAGCCTTGTGAGGCCTATAGTGAGTGTTCTTCGAGTAATCGTTGTCAATGTCCTCCTGGGTTATCCTCGACTTCTTGTAAACCCGGTATCTTTGATCTATGTGGGAATCAAAGTGAGAGTCCTCCATTGGTAAATCCTGGTGATGGGCTAAGCTATTTTGCTCTTGAGTTTGCTCTACCATTAAAAAAAACCGATTTGGATGATTGTAAGGACTTGTGTTCTAGTAATTGTTCATGTCTTGGCTTGTTCTTTGACAATAGCTCGCGTAATTGCTTTCTTTTTGATAGGATTGGGAGTTTTATATCCGATCCTAGCGACAAATATTCCGTCTATGTTAAGTTTTCGATGGATCAAGGTGTCGGAGAAGGCGATAGTGATAGCAATAGTGAGCATTTGCCTGTTGTGATAGGTATAGTTATTGCAACTGTACTAGTAGTTGCTGGTATGGTGTATGGAGGGTACAAGTATTATAAGAAAAAGAAGGAAATGCCGGGTTCTCCTCATGAGACTTCGGAGGAGGATAATTTCCTCGAGTCGTTATCAGGGATGCCGGTTAGGTTTAGCTATCAATCACTTCAGGATGCAACCAATAACTTCATGGTGAAACTCGGGCAAGGAGGATTTGGATCGGTTTACCAAGGAAAACTTCTAGATGGGACTCCGCTTGCAGTGAAGAAACTCGAAGGGGTAGGTCAAGGGAAAAAGGAGTTTCGAGCTGAAGTTAGCATCATAGGCAGCATTCATCACAATCATTTGGTTCGACTCAAGGGGTTTTGCACGGAAGGGAGCCACCGGCTTTTAGCCTATGAGTTCATGGCTAATGGGTCTTTAGACAAATGGATCTTTAAGAGAAATAAGGATGAAGATTGTGTTTTGGATTGGCCTACAAGGTTCAATATTGCTATGGGAACTGCCAAAGGGCTAGCATATCTTCATGAGGATTGTGAAGTAAAGATTGTTCATTGTGACATAAAACCCGAAAATGTGTTGCTTGATGAGCGGTTTGAGGCAAAAGTATCAGATTTCGGGTTAGCCAAGTTGATGACAAGGGAGCAAAGCAATGTCTTTACCACTCTTCGAGGCACTCGTGGGTATCTAGCCCCCGAGTGGATAACAAACATGGCGATATCAGAAAAGAGTGATGTTTATAGCTACGGAATGGTGTTGCTTGAGATCATCGGAGGAAGGAAAAACTTCGATCCATCACTTTCCTCCGAGAAATCCCATTTCCCGGCTTATGCATTTAAGATGATGGAGGAAGGGAAGCTAAGTGAAATCCTCGACTCGAGCCTAAAATATGACCCGAATGTAGAGAGTGTCACAACCGCGATTAAGGTTGCATTATGGTGCATACAAGAAGACATGTCAATGAGGCCTCCTATGACTAAAGTTGTGCAAATGCTCGAAGGTATATGCTATGTTCCGGAACCTCCTACATCGTCCTTAACCGGTGCTAGGCTCTTTTCGAGCTTCTTCAAGTTAACGAGTAGCGATGGTAGTCAAGGCACCGCGACTGGGAGCTCGTCTGGGCCATCAGAATGGAACAGTGATGCCAATATGTCAGCTGTACGGCTCTCAGGGCCGAGATAGCTGATGCATATACAAGAATAGTTGAAGTTTAGACACAATTATGTCTCATATATATGTACCTTCTTGTATATAATTAGCTGAGAACAGTCAAATTTTGTGTGTGATATTTGTATGAAACATTAGAGAATGAATAGAATAGTGTGTTATACTACAGATTGATAGAATTTTGTTATGATTGATGAACATTTACTTGGATATGATCATATAATCATGAATTTAGAGTGGACGGGGGGTAGAGGTGTTCTTTCGGGTAATCGGGTTAATTTCGGATTAGATTTTTTGGCTCGGTTTGAAATGGGTTTTGTGTGTATAATGTTTTATCATAATTATAAATCATTTTTGAAGTCAGGTTAAATCGCGTTCGATTATAAGGTCGGGAAAATTTCAGGTTATTGAGTTTTGTTTTGAACACCTCTAACTGGAAGAGTGTTTTCAGGAATGTAAAAGCTTAAGCTGATGCTTAAAGCCTCGTGGTATGTTATATACTTTATCACGTCCCCTTATACGAGAGTCCTTAAGTTCAATGTGGGTGCAACATAGACTCTCCTCAAACATGTGATAAAAATGAATAATGGATGAGGTTTGAATCCATTAATCTATTCAACCAAAAATTTATGCGGGTTGTTATAGCCTAAAATATCTTATAGAAGTATTCCCTTTATCCCATAATTTTAGCGCCACTTGTACGTTTTCATGTTTGCTGATACACAATTTCAACTATTAATATCTCTAATTATGCATGGCTAATAATTATAGAAAGTTGATATTGATAAAGTATACATAGAGACGAATCAAATAAAATCTCATTTGAGTATATCTTAACTTATAAACTAAAAATAAAATATGAATTAAGACAGGTTGATGAACACTAACCAAAACCCAAATGGGGTTTAAATTATGTGACATAATGAATAAAATTTATCGTGCTTGTAACGATTAACTTATACTTTTAGTTAACGCACAGAATATATTATTAAATGGTTTAAGTATAATATCTCAAAATCAGCTTAATTAGCATGGTGAATAGTGATAATATTATTATATGCTCAAGTAATTATTTTAAATAAATAAATGCAATTAGTTTGACTAAGAGAGAGTTAATGTAGGATTTGATCAATCAAATGGATAATTAGGTTGCAAATTAATTGTCCAACCACTAACGCACTACTTATAACTCACTCCACCCAACAAGCCAAGAAGAAAATATGTCCATGTAGAGCAAAACTCAAACCAAAATAAGTATGAAACAATGACTTGTTGAGAATTAACGAACCATTTGGTTAGTGGTACGAAATGTTGGTAATGAGAATGGTTTATAGTGTAAATTTTCATCAGAACTTTCATGTCATTCCCATGGTAATAAAACTTTAATCACAAAAAAGTTTTTTTGTTCACAAACTTCCATTACCTTCTAATACCACCTCTCCCATTGGTAATGCATTAGAATGAATTTTATAAATAAAATGAGATATTGAAGGTTGTCAAGCATGGCCATATCGTCAAGATAGCCAAAAGATTTTTTAACCAAAATTACACTAGCTTTCATTCACATTGCCACGATTTATTACCACCTACCAAACGGGCCGTAAAGGTTTAAAAAAAAAATAATTATACTAATTACTTTATTAATTTTGCCCAAGACCAAAGTTAAATTCAAATTTTACAAAATACTTAATTATTGGATGAGAATGACTAAATGTCATATATTGATTCATTTTTATAATATGATTAAAAATCATACAATATTATTAAAATATTGGAGAATTTCAAGTGTCATATGTTTAAAAGGTATTACAAATGGAAAATATCATTGAATGAAAAATAACTATACATATTGATTAATTGATTAATTTTATTTAGTATTAATATAATATGTTTTAAAAATGGTAAATAATAAATTGAAACATATAACAATAATTAAGGAAATGAATATAATATAAATTTTGACTTAATATTTTGTATTATGGGAAATCATTATATCATATCATAACCATACAATGCTATAAAGTATTGAAAAATTGCAAATGTCATCCTCTAAAGAAATATATCATACAATACTATAAAATTTTTTTGTAAATATTTGATAAAATTAATGTGGAAGAAACAAGTATCTCATCAACATATCAATTAAAAAATTTTAAACATAAAGATAAATGAATAGAGGTGTTCAAAACAGACCCGATGACCCGATAGACACCCGACGTTATAACCGAACTCGATTTAACCCAACGTAAAAGTGGAGCTACAATTATGTAAAAATCAATGTGAACACAAAATCCGATTTTGAACCGGTCCCGCATTTACAAAACTTGTATCAAGTTCAATCCTATATCTAAACTAGGAAAACAACATTAGATGAAAAAGCCTACTCGTTTTAATTATACTCTATGATTTGGTTATGGTCATGGTCATCAGTCAACCATGCCACCTAAAGAATACAAGGTTTAGAGGATGAGTTAGCGGGATAGACCATACTCGTACACCTCAAGGGTGAGGATAGGAAGAACCGCGCAGACAATTAAACCCCCAAGAGAGCCCTCCATCCTATTCCTATCGCGTTATAACTCTAAATAATATAGTGTTTGATCTTAAATATCTAATTGTACATAATAAATAATACTCCCTCCTATTCAGCTTAAATGTCCCATTTAGTTTTCTCACACTTGCCGAGGCAACATTTTAACCGTTAATATCTCAAAATATTCTTAAATAAAAATTATAAAAATTTGATATTAATAATCCTTGTATTGAGACGAATCAAACAAGATCCACATGACTATGTTTTAACTTATAGATTAAGAGTAAAATACAAATTAAGAGTCATGAGTGAATAGTACCAAAAAATCAAATGGGACATTTGAGCTGAATAGGAGGTAGTAAAAACTTTTAAAAAATTGATATTATAAAGATTACATTATAAAAAATTAGACAAGATCCACTTAACTATGTTTTAACTTATAGATAATTAAAAAGAAAATAAAAACTAAAAATAATTAGTAAATAGAGTTAAAAAAATAAATGGGACAACTAAGATGAATATGAGCGGAAACTAAACAACAATGTAAACAGACTATGCAAAAGCGTCAAATATTATCTACGACGCTTGTGGTGTATCAGTTTAGATTGTCAGTCTAAATGGGACAATTAACTTTTAATTATTTCTTCTTTTTTTATTTAAAATGAAAATTTCATAAAATTCTTCTTATTATAATTAATTGAAACAACCAGGATCGGCCCTAAGTTTTTAGGGGTCCGGGGCGAAAGATTATTTATGGGCCCCAATACCATTCTATACGTAGAAAAATTCGAATCTTAACACTAATTAAAAACTAAAATTTATAAGGGGCCCTGGGCGTAGGCACGCTTTACCCTTGCTTAGAACCGGCCCTGGAAACAACTTAATTAAGTGTGGTTAAACACATTAGCTTTAAATATACGTGTGACTAAATGTATTTTTAAGCCTAAATAGAGGTAAAATTTTTATCGTAGAAGAACGAAATGGAGTTATCTACAACAAAATGCTACCTAGCTAACACCTTTAGGCTATATATATGATTCACTCATTCTTAGGGGCGGACCTAATATGGGTGTTTGGGGTTGCATATGCAACCCCATCAAAAAAAAAAATTAGAAATGTAGTTCTAAAGTCTTGAACCCATGACCTTTTGGTAAATATCAATACTCCAAACCAGTCATTCTAGAATTGCTATATATATTTTTAATAAAAATAAAATTTATTCAATATAAATAAGTTTTCCCGTCAAAATAGATAAGTTTCAACAAATAAAGGTAAAGGTAGGGCACTCTCAGTATCCCGCACAAGGTAGAGTCTAAGTGGGGGTTTTCTTTTTCCTGAAGATGCGGAAAAATCATACCCGTTACCCCAATGAGAGAGTAAAGAGAGATGTGCGCAGTCATGAATCCCCTCAACTGATACCTGCGCCTATTAGGGATCGAACCCCAAACCTTCTGGTTGCTCCACATGCAGATACTCTATCCAACGAGCCACAAGCGCTTTTGGTATAAGTTTCAATAAATAGTTTTTCAAAATTAGATTAAAGTAGAAAGATGATACTATTTCAACAAAAATAAGATGATAACTGATAAAGTAAAACTTATGTGCAAATTAATGGTTAAAATTCTTTAAATAAAGTCCTTATTGGCTAAATTTTCGTCAATTATTTTTACTCATTACTTCCATAATAATAGTTAAAATGATAATTAAGTAGCATTTAAATGTATCTTCTATAACTATTAATAAAACACAGCTGACATTGACATTGTCATTTAAGCAATTGTTTATTGTCACTTTATCAATAAATGGTTTAACTCTAAAATTTCAATGATGATGTCACAGTTATCATGACTAATATTTATATTTTTGACTTTACTATTTTTTAATTATGAATTTATACTTTTTAGTTCACATCAATTAATGTATTCGAGAATTTTATATTTTATGTATTTTTTTTAACGAATATTTCCTAAAATAATCAAACCTAATCATGATTTTCCTACAATAATCTCAACTATTGGATTAACCTTGAATAATCCTAACTTTAAAGGGTATTTTCCTAAAGTAAAACCAATGACCGGATGGCTTGCTATACAGGTTTTATTTTTAGAGAAAAAAATAAATTAAAATAAATTGTTGAAAAAAATATAAAAAAAATGTTAAAAAATTATGATTTTTCATTATTTATAATTTTTTATGTAAATTTTCAAAATTTTTCTCTAAATTTAAATTAATTTTCAGTTTACTTTTTTTGTGAATTACCTACCTGCTATGAAGGGTTACCCAAACTTACTCTAGGCAAATACTTCTAAAGTTGGGATTATTCATGGTTAATCAATAGGTGAAATTATTATAGAAAAATCTAAAAAGATTGGATTATTCTAAATAAATTTTCTTTTATTCAATCATTTAAAAAATCTTTTCAATTTTATTTATTAAATAAATATTATTAAATATACCGGATAAATATATCGGATAATGTGATATGGTTAAAGCTAGGGATGGTCACGGGTCCAGGACCCTGTTAGACTCGCTCCGGACCCGCCTCTTTTTAAAGGGTTTAGGTCTTGTTTTTTGAGACCCACCGGCTCCGGGTCGGATCTAGATCTAAAAAATAATTGGCAGGTCCGGGTCCAGGTCCGAGATACGGACTATGGACCTGCCCCTTGGACCCTTATAAATATTAAATTGTCCATTTTTATTTGTCTTTTGCATATGAATTCTGCCCCCAACGCTTATTTTCTTTTCAAATAATCATAATATATTTACTACTTGCTAAGTGCTATGTAACACCCCTGAATTTCCTCTCGTCCTTTACGGTTTTGGTTCCGTAAGGGGTCAGGAACCAAAACCGTAAGGGGTCAGAAATTCAGGGGTGTTACAGGCTAGCACAATTACCCTTATTTCATGGACTCGAACTAGTGTTCATAACATAATTTAAGCGTATATGGATGACGCTAAGCGGCTTAAGATGTTAAATTAGTATTAAATATTTGTAAAATACGATTATAACTCACAAATATACGAAAAATATAATGACTTACAAATGGTTCAAATTTAACAAATCAAAGAGACTTTTTTAGACCCATTAAGGACCCTAGACCCATCTGATTTGAAGGTTCTGGGTCCGAGTCTGAAAATTTTGGACCTTCAGGGTCCGGATCCGGGTCTGAATCTCAAAATATTAAAAGGGTCCGGATCCGGGTCTTATTGGACCCGCTCCAGACCCGCCCCATAACCATCCCTAGTTATAGCATAATATATTTTTTGTCTTTAGTTATATTTTATCCGTCGTGAACAAAATTTTTACCGTCACCTGCCCGCAAAATATAAAATATAAATATAATGTAAAATTTTAATTTCTTAATAATTTATGGAAATATTTCAAAAAAATTTAATAAACCTGTGAATCGCAATTCGCAAGGCGACTATGACACTATCTAGTATATTCATATAAAAGAAAATCATGCATTATCATAATCTAATACAACTTCTCTATCTACATTGTTTCTCATTTGGCTTTGTTTAATCCATTTCTTGCAATGGTTTCCATTGGTGAACTCCATCTCTTCCATTCCATGGATAGAGAAATCTTTGCAAGGCTTGTCATCACTCTAAAAAGGCCACCTTCCCAAACCTTATTGATCATGGCCTTATTTCTATGGCTTGAGTATGCAAAACAATGCAAAATTATACACAATTTATCAAAGATTTCAAATGATCTTCTTGATTCCATAGCAAATGAAGGTGCTTTTTGTATTAATTGTCTTGAATCAAAAAGACCCATTCTTGGTGGTACCCTAAATTTTTTGTCAAGAATTATAGGTCAAGAAATTACTTTAGAAGCAATTTCCCAATCAAAATACACTATAATTAGTGGTGTAAAGTTTTATTTGAGTGAAATTTGTGCATGGGTTTTTACCGATATTTTGTTACAAGTTTTAAAAATCCCATCAAATTTTAATTATAATAAACCTCTTAGTCTTTTTGATTTTCCAATACCAACATTTGGTTTTCTTGAAATCCATGTATTACCCATGAATCATACAATTCCAAGTAAAGAAATTTGGGGTTGGAAACTAAAATTTGAAGCACCCATTGATGATAGAACACTTTTTATAACATTTTCAAGAAGGTTTCAGGTCTCAAAAAGGGAAATAAAAATGTTCTTTACAGAAATGTGTGGAGATTGTATTCAGAATTTGGGAATGAACCCAAAAAATAATCAATATAGGTATGCTCGAATGGAGTTGAAATGCGTTTCATACATGGATCAAATTTTGAACGGAAAACACACTGCTAAGTTTCAAACTAATAAAGGAAATTGCATTTGGGTTAAGAAATTTCAGCCTACTTGATCATCGCCAAAATTAAGGTAATTAATATTAACTTGAATTAAATTAGAATAGAATTTACATTATTTTTGTTAAGTAATAGGAGTATGAGTTATTAGTTGTTAGTCTTTTTAAATAGAGTAAAATCAATATCAACAATAAAAACAACTAAGAATTATATTATTCTTTCATTTCAAAAACAAAAAAAAAAAGAATTATATTATTCTTTATGCCTTACTACTAGTCTCTTGAAAGACCGTTTTTTTGAAAGACGTCTCTCGGTCCAGTCCATTATACCTTAATTAAATTAAAGATAATATCGGGCTAGCTAAGATCTCTCAAAGAGATCGTCTCTCACAAGAATTTGTGTATGCCTTAAGTCTATAGGCGTTTATTTTTTGTTTTGGTCTAAGGCTCAAAAACAAATAATGAGACGACCCTATTATCCAACCTGACCCAGGTAGCAAGACATGTAATAAATTAAAGTAATATATATAAAGACGTTCTAATAAATAAATAAATACTTGTTAAATTAGGTTGGGCATAACAAGGAGATATGAGGTCCACACATTTTATAAGCAAAGGAGATATATACTATCCCAAACTATATAGCAATACGAGGAAGCGTTCCAATAGCTGCTTATAAAGTGTGCACAGCACACCATCTTTAATTTAAGTTGTCGATGTGGGATAACAATATTATTCATGTTATTGTTAACTTTTATTAATATAAGATATATCTAACTATTGTTATATTTTGTTGCAGTGCCTTTTAAGAGCTTTTTCACGGGAGTTGCTCAATTATTGTGTTAATTTTCGAATTCTTTAGAAGATTGTATTGATCTTTAGTGTCTTACAAAAGTGATGTTCTGATACAATTCTGTTACATATGTTAATTGGAATAATTTTTTTTGAAATAATTGGAATAATGTTAAGACAGTGTTTCATTTTAGTATGAAAACAATTGTAATTTTCGACTCAAATTTAATAGTCTAAAATTAGTTAGAAATTCTTACTATCAAGTTTGTCAGGTTTGGATATAAAGATAATGAATATAGTTGGGTAAGAAAGAAATCGAAGTGTCCCGTTGGAGATTCCAAAGAAGCTTGAATTTTAGGAGATGATATGGGGATGTTATGGGAAGTATATGATAAGCTTGAAGTATATGCTAAATTTAATTCAAGTTAATATTAATTACCTTAATTTTGGCGATGATCAGGTAGGCTTTAATTTTCTAACCCAAATGCAATTTCCTTTATTAGTTAGAAACTTAGCAATGTATTTTCCGTTCAAAATTAGATCCATGTATGAAATGCATTTCAACTCTATTCGAGCATGCAAACATTGATCATTTTTTGCTTCCATTTCCAAATTCTAAATACAATCTCCACACATTTCTGTAAAGAACATTTTTGCTTCCATTTCTGAGACAGGAAAACCTCTTGAAAATGTTAGAAAAAGTGTTCTATCATCAATGGGTGCTTCAAATTTGAGTTTCCAACCCCAAATTTCTTTACTTGGAATTGTATGATTCATGGGTAATACATGGATTTCAAGAGAACCAAATGTTGGGTTTGGAAAATCAAAAAGACTAAGAGGTTTATTATAATCAAAATTTGATGGAATTTTAAAGTTTGTAACAAAATATCGGTAAAAACCCATGCACAAATTTCACTTAAATAAAACTTTACACCACTAATTATAGTATAATAGTATAAAAACCCGTGCAATGCACGGATTTTAGTTACGTTAATATTTTAATGAAATTTTAGTATAATACAAATATTATATGAAGGTGGGTGATAAGTATTTACACATATATATTGTAATTAAAAGAATTAAATATAAAGAAACTCAATATATGTTGTTAATCAAAAGTTTATAGGTTTTGAAACACATCAATATATGTACTACAACATTCTCAGTACAATAGCACATATCACCATCCTTGTCGCATATGAGAATTCTTCGTCTTTCCCTTCTAGTCACTCTAGAAATAGACCAACATGAGATACTGCTTGTCCTTAACTTTTATTAAGTCATTAATATTCCATGTTCCCATCTCACCATGAATTTCTTGAATGTAATTAAACTAATGGTTATTCTATAAAATATTATTAAACAACACTAAAAATTCAGAGAATAGAAATAGTATGAGCAAACAATTGGGGTCATATGTGGCTATTTATATTGTAATTCGATCCATAAAAGTGTTTATACATTTTTTTCATAAAGAATAATTGAATTACAAAAAAGCAGACAATATTTTTAGTTGATTGATTTTTATTGCACTAAATTTGGTAGCTAAGATAGTCTGACTGCCTACACACAGACTGAAGTTGATTGATTTTTTTGTATTAATTTATTTATTTCCATAATTATCATTTGGTTCCATATTTTATACATTTTTCCTAAAATTCAAATTTATTATTATGGTAGTTTGACGATGTAAATGACTGAATTTAATAATCAATTAATAACTATTCTTGGAAAGTAGAAGAATTATATACTTTTAATAATTTATTGAATTGCAATATAATTGTAATGAAAGTAATTTATTTTGCAATATAATTTTCTACCAGTGTATTTTTATTTTTATCTATTTTTCTGTATAAGTTTCTAAATTGTACATTTATATATAACAGTGTAATTGGTATAATTATGATTTTTATTGCATTCATTAATGTATAAATTTTTCCAAAAAATGCAAACGTGTAAATATGAAAAGTAAAAAAATGCAAATAAATCAAATCCATTAACACCATCCAATGAAAAAAAGACAAATGGAATAATCACATTCAACTTTTCCTTATTCTTAACTACATTAAAATTAATAGATTGTATGATGATTTTGATTGTGAAATTGCTTTTAAAGTCATTTCTTGACCTATAATTCTTGAGAAAAAAATTAGGGTATACCACCAAGAATTCCGGGTCTTTTTGATTCAAGACAATTGATACATAAAGCACCTTCATGTAACAAAATATCGGTAAAAACCCATGCACAAATTTCACTTAAATAAAACTTTACACCACTAATTATAGTGTATTTTGATTGGGAAATTGCTTTTAAAGTAATTTCTTGACCTATAATTCTTGAGAAAAAAATTAGGGTACCACCAAGAATTCCGGGTCTTTTTGATTCAAGACAATTGATACATAAAGCACCTTCATGTAACAAAATATCGGTAAAAACCCATGCACAAATTTCACTTAAATAAAACTTTACACCACTAATTATAGTGTATTTTGATTGGGAAATTGCTTTTAAAGTAATTTCTTGACCTATAATTCTTGACAAAAATTTAGGGTACCACCAAGAATGGGTATTTTTGATTCAAGACAATTAATACATAAAACACCTTCATTTGCTATGGAATCAAGAAGATTATTTGAAATCTTTGATAAATTGTGTATAATTTTACATTGTTTTACATTATCAAGCCATAGAAATAAGGCCATGATCAATAAGGTTGGGGAATGTGCTCTTTTTAATGTGATAACAAGCCTTACAAAGATTTCTCTATCCATTAAATGGAAGAGATGGATTTCACCAATGGAAACCATTTCAAGAAATGGATTAAACAAAGGAAAATGAGAAAAGAATGTAAATAAAGAACAAAGAACGTAAATCTTTGATAATGCATGATTTTCTTTTATATTAATATATACTAGATATTAGATAGTGCCATAGTGGCGGTGGGAATTAATATACTAGTACTTCCTGCGTTCCAATATAATCGCAACATACGAAAAATAAGCACTATTCACTTATCTCCCTTAATTTGTGATTATTAAGTAATCTATAAGTTAAAACATGGTCAAGTGGGATCTTGTTTGATTCGTCTTGACATAAAGATTATTAATATCAAATTTTTATAATTTTATATTATACATAATTATATATATTAAGGATTGAATTAGTGCATTGGACTGCGTGAAAAAACAAATGTTGCAACTATTTTGGAACGGAGGTAGTACTAGATTGTAGAGGTGTTCATGGGCGGGCTTGGGCGGGTAGCGAATCGGATAGTATCTAAAAATTCTACCCGCGTGCTTAAATATTTAAAACCATGCCCGTATTTGCGGGCATATTAATTTGTCGCTACCCGCCCATTTTTAAAGCGGGCGGGACCCGCGGGTAGACGGGTATTTATTATATAAAAATTAAAATTATAATACAAATCATAAAATTAATTTTTAATAGCAATTAAAATACAATAGATTTTACATTATACTTATATTTTATATTTTGCCTATTGCGATGGGAATTCCGATGCACGAGTTTATTAAATTTTTTTAACATATTTGTATTAAAAATAAGATGATACTATTTCAACAAAAATAAGATGATAACTGATAAAGTAAAACTTATGTGCAAATTATTGGTTAAAATTCTTTAAATAAAGTCCTTATTGGCTAAATTTTCGTCAATTATTTTTACTCATTACTTCCATAATAATAGTTAAAATGATAATTAAGTAGCATTTAAATGTATCTTCTATAACTATTAATAAAACACAGCTGACATTGCCTTTCAAAAAAAAAAAAACACAGCTGACATTGACATTGTCATTTAAGCAATTGTTTATTGTCACTTTATCAATAAATGGTTTACCTCTAAAATTTCAATGATGATATCACAGTTATCATGACTAATATTTATATTTTTGACTTTACTATTTTTTAATTATGAATTTATACTTTTTAGTTCACATCAATTAATGTATTCGAGAATTTTATATTTTATGTATTTTTTTAACGAATATTTCCTAAAATAATCAGACCTAATCATGATTTTCCTACAATAATCTCAACTATTGGATTAACCTTGAATAATCCTAACTTTAAGGGATATTTTCTTAAAGTAAAACCAATGACCGGATGGCTTGCTATACAGGTTTTATTTTTAGAGAAAAAAATAAATTAAAATAAATTGTTGAAAAAAATATAAAAAAAATGTTAAAAAATTATGATTTTTCATTATTTATAATTTTTTATGTAAATTTTCAAAATTTTTCTCTAAATTTAAATTAATTTTCAGTTTACTTTTTTTGTGAATTACCTACCTGCTATGAAGGGTTACCCAAACTTACTCTAGGCAAATACTTCTAAAGTTGGGATTATTCATGGTTAATCAATAGGTGAAATTATTATAGAAAAATCTAAAAAGATTGGATTATTCTAAATAAATTTTCTTTTATTCAATATTTTAAAAAATCTTTTCAATTTTATTTATTAAATAAATATTATTAAATATACCGGATAAATATATCGGATAATGTGATATGGTTAAAGCTAGGGATGGTCACGGGTCCAGGACCCTGTTAGACTCGCTCCGGACCCGCCTCTTTTTAAAGGGTTTAGGTCTTGTTTTTTGAGACCCACCGGCTCCGGGTCGGATCTAGATCTAAAAAATAATTGGCAGGTCTGGGTCCAGGTCCGAGATTCGGACTATGGACCTGCCCCTTGGACCCTTATAAATATTAAATTGTCCATTTCTATTTGTCTTTTGCATATGAATTCTGCCCCCAACGCTTATTTTCTTTCCAAATAATCATAATATATTTACTACTTGCTAAGTGCTAGCACAATTACCCTTATTTCATGGACTCGAACTAGTGTTCATAACATAATTTAAGCGTATATGGATGACGCTAAGTGGCTTAAGATGTTAAATTAGTATTAAATATTTGTAAAATACGATTATAACTCACAAATATACGAAAAATATAATGACTTACAAATGGTTCAAATTTAACAAATCAAAAAGACTTTTTTAGACCCATTAAGGACCTTAGACCCATCTGATTCGAAGGTTCTGGGTCCGAGTCTGAAAATTTTGGACCTTCAGGGTTCGGATCCGGGTCTGGATCTCAAAATATTAAAAGGGTTCGGATCCGGGTCTTATTGGACCCGCTCCAGACCCGCCCCATAACCATCCCTAGTTATAGCATAATATATTTTTTGTCTTTAGTTATATTTTATCCGTCATGAACAAAATTTTTACCGTGACCTGCCCGCACAACGCAAAATATAAAATATAAATATAATGTAAAATTTTAATTTCTTAATAATTTATAGAAATATTTCAAAAAAATTTAATAAACCTGTCAATCGCAATTTGCAAGGCGACTATGACACTATCTAGTATATTCATATAAAAGAAAATCATGCATTATCATAATCTAATACAACTTCTCTATCTACATTATTTCTCATTTGGCTTTGTTTAATCCATTTCTTGCAATGGTTTCCATTGGTGAACTCCATCTCTTCCATTCTATGGATAGAGAAATCTTTGCAAGGCTTGTCATCACTCTAAAAAGGCCACCTTCCCAAACCTTATTGATCATGGCCTTATTTCTATGGCTTGAGTATGCAAAACAATGCAAAATTATACACAATTTATCAAAGATTTCAAATGATCTTCTTGATTCCATAGCAAATGAAGGTGCTTTTTGTATTAATTGTCTTGAATCAAAAAGACCCATTCTTGGTGGTACCCTAAATTTTTTGTCAAGAATTATAGGTCAAGAAATTACTTTAGAAGCAATTTCCCAATCAAAATACACTATAATTAGTGGTGTAAAGTTTTATTTGAGTGAAATTTGTACATGGGTTTTTACCGATATTTTGTTACAAGTTTTAAAAATCCCATCAAATTTTGATTATAATAAACCTCTTAGTCTTTTTGATTTTCCAATACCAACATTTGGTTTTCTTGAAATCCATGTATTACCCATGAATCATACAATTCCAAGTAAAGAAATTTGGGGTTGGAAACTAAAATTTGAAGCACCCATTGATGATAGAACACTTTTTATAACATTTTCAAGAAGGTTTCAGGTCTCAAAAAGGGAAATAAAAATGTTCTTTACAGAAATGTGTGGAGATTGTATTCAGAATTTGGGAATGAACCCAAAAAATAATCAATATAGGTATGCTCGAATGGAGTTGAAATGCGTTTCATACATGGATCAAATTTTGAACGGAAAACACACTGCTAAGTTTCAAACTAATAAAGGAAATTGCATTTGGGTTAAGAAATTTCAGCCTACTTGATCATCGCCAAAATTAAGGTAATTAATATTAACTTGAATTAAATTAGAATAGAATTTACATTATTTTTGTTAAGTAATAGGAGTATGAGTTATTAGTTGTTAGTCTTTTTAAATAGAGTAAAATCAATATCAACAATAAAAACAACTAAGAATTATATTATTCTTTCATTTCAAAAACAAAAAAAAAAAAGAATTATATTATTCTTTATGCCTTACTACTAGTCTCTTGAAAGACCGTTTTTTTGAAAGACGTCTCTCGGTCCAGTCCATTATACCTTAATTAAATTAAAGATAATATCGGGCTAGCTAAGATCTCTCAAAGAGATCGTCTCTCACAAGAATTTGTGTATGCCTTAAGTCTATAGGCGTTTATTTTTTGTTTTGGTCTAAGGCTCAAAAACAAATAATGAGACGACCCTATTATCCAACCTGACCCAGGTAGCAAGACATGTAATAAATTAAAGTAATATATATAAAGACGTTCTAATAAATAAATAAATACTTGTTAAATTAGGTTGGGCATAACAAGGAGATATGAGGTCCACACATTTTATAAGCAAAGGAGATATATACTATCCCAAACTATATAGCAATACGAGGAAGCGTTCCAATAGCTGCTTATAAAGTGTGCACAGCACACCATCTTTAATTTAAGTTGTCGATGTGGGATAACAATATTATTCATGTTATTGTTAACTTTTATTAATATAAGATATATCTAACTATTGTTATATTTTGTTGCAGTGCCTTTTAAGAGCTTTTTCACGGGAGTTGCTCAATTATTGTGTTAATTTTCGAATTCTTTAGAAGATTGTATTGATCTTTAGTGTCTTACAAAAGTGATGTTTTGATACAATTATGTTACATATGTTAATTGGAATAATGTTTTTTTGGAAATAATTGGAATAATGTAAAGACAGTGTTTCATTTTAGTATGAAAACAATTGTAATTTTCGACTCAAATTTAATAGTCTAAAATTAGTTAGAAATTCTTACTATCAAGTTTGTCAGGTTTGGATATAAAAATAATGAATATAGTTGGGTAAGAAAGAAATCGAAGTGTCCCGTTGGAGATTCCAAAGAAGCTTGAATTTTAGGAGATGATATGGGGAAGTTATGGGAAGAATATGATAAGCTTGAAGTATATGCTAAATTTAATTCAAGTTAATATTAATTACCTTAATTTTGGCGATGATCAGGTAGGCTGAAATTTTCTAACCCAAATGCAATTTCCTTTATTAGTTAGAAACTTAGCAATGTATTTTCCGTTCAAATTTGATCCATGTATGAAACGCATTTCAACCCTATTCGAGCATACAAACATTGATCATTTTTTGCTTCCATTTCCAAATTCTGAATACAATCTCCATACATTTCTATAAAGAACATTTTTGCTTCCATTTCTGAGACAGAAAAACCTCTTGAAAATGTTAGAAAAAGTGTTCTATCATCAATGGGTGCTTCAAATTTGAGTTTCCAACCCCAAATTTTTTTACTTGGAATTGTATGATTCATGGGTAATACATGGATTTCAAGAGAACCAAATGTTGGGTTTGGAAAATCAAAAAGACTAGGAGTTTATTATAATCAAAATTTGATGGAATTTTTAAAGTTTGTAACCAAATATCCGTAAAAACCCATGCACAAATTTCACTTAAATAAAACTTTACACCACTAATTATAGTGTAATAGTATAAAAATTCGTGCAATGCACAGATTTTACTTACATTAATATTTTAATGAAATTTTAGTATAATACAAATATTATATGAAGGTGGGTGATAAGTATTTACACATATATATTGTAATTAAAAGAATTAAATATAAAGAAACTCAATATATGTTGTTAATCAAAAGTTTATAGGTTTTGAAACACATCAATATATGTACTACAGCATTCTCAGTACAATAGCACATTCACCATCCTTGTCGCATATGAGAATTCTTCGTCTTTCCCTTCTAGTCACTCTAGAAATAGACCAACATGAGATACTGCTTGTCCTTAACTTTTATTAAGTCATTAATATTCCATGTTCCCATCTCACCATGAATTTCTTGAATGTAATTAAACTAATGGTTATTCTATAAAATATTATTAAACAACACTAAAAATTCAGAGAATAGAAATAGTATGAGCAAACAATTGGGGTCATATGTGGCTGTTTATATTGTAATTTGATCCATAAAAGTGTTTATACATTTTTTTTCATAAAGAATAATTGAATTACAAAAAAGCAGACAATATTTTTAGTTGATTGATTTTTATTGTATTAAATTTGGTAGCTAAGATAGTCTGATTGCCAACACACAGACTGAAGTTGATTGATTTTTTTGTATTAATTTATTTATTTCCATAATTATCATTTGGTTCCATATTTTATACATTTTTCCTAAAATTCAAATTTATTATTATGGTAGTTTGACGATGTAAATGACTGAATTTAATAATCAATTAATAACTATTCTTGGAAAATAGAAGAATTATATACTTTTAATAATTTATTGAATTGCAATATAATTGTAATGAAAGTAATTTATTTTGCAATATAATTTTCTACCAGTGTATTTTTATTTTTATCTATTTTTCTGTATAAGTAATTTCTAAATTGTACATTTATATATAACAGTGTAATTGGAATAATTATGATTTATTGCATTCATTAATGTATAATTTTTTCCAAAAAATGCAAACGTGTAAATATGAAAAGTAAAAAAATGCAAATAAATCAATTACATTAACACCATCCAATGAAAAAAAGACAAATGGAATAATCACATTCAACTTTCCCTTATTCTTAACTACATTAAAAATAATAGATTGTATGATGATTTTGATTGCGAAATTGCTTTTAAAGTAATTTCTTGACCTATAATTCTTGAGAAAAAAAATTAGGGTACCACCAAGAATTCCGGGTCTTTTTGATTCAAGACAATTGATACATAAAGCACCTTCATGTAACAAAATATCGGTAAAAACCCATGCACAAATTTCACTTAAATAAAACTTTACACCACTAATTATAGTGTATTTTGATTGGGAAATTGCTTTTAAAGTAATTTCTTGACCTATAATTCTTGACAAAAATTTAGGGTACCACCAAGAATGGGTATTTTTGATTCAAGACAATTAATACATAAAGCACCTTCATATGCTATGGAATCAAGAAGATTATTTGAAATCTTTGATAAATTGTGTATAATTTTACATTGTTTTACATTATCAAGCCATAGAAATAAGGCCATGATCAATAAGGTTGGGGAATGTGCTCTTTTTAATGTGATAATAACAAGCCTTACAAAGATTTCTCTATCCATTAAATGGAAGAGATGGATTTCACCAATGGAAACCATTGCAAGAAATGGATTAAACAAAGCCAAATGAGAAAAGAACGTAAATAAAGAACAAAGAACGTAAATCTTTGATAATGCGTGATTTTCTTTTATATTAATATACTAGATAGTGCCATAGTAGAGGAGTTCATGGGCGGGCTTAGGCGGGTAGCCGATCAGGTAGTACCTAAAAATTCTACTTGCGGGCTCAAATAATGTTCAAAACCCCGCCCGTATTTGCGGGCATATTTTTCTGTCGCTGCCCGCCCATTTTTAAAGCGGGCGGGACCCACGGGTAGACGGCTATTTATTATATAAAAATTAAAATTATAATAAAAACATAAAATTAAGTTTTAATAACAATTAAAATACAATAGATTTTACATTATACTTATATTTTATATTTTGCCTATTGCGATGGGAATTCCGATGCACGAGTTTATTAAATTTTTTTAACATATTTGTATTAAAAATAAGATGATACTATTTCAACAAAAATAAGATGATAACTGATAAAGTAAAACTTATGTGCAAATTATTGGTTAAAATTCTTTAAATAAAGTCCTTATTGGCTAAATTTTCGTCAATTATTTTTACTCATTACTTCCATAATAATAGTTAAAATGATAATTAAGTAGCATTTAAATGTATCTTCTATAACTATTAATAAAACACAGCTGACATTGCCTTTCAAAAAAAAAAAACACAGCTGACATTGACATTGTCATTTAAGCAATTGTTTATTGTCACTTTATCAATAAATGGTTTACCTCTAAAATTTCAATGATGATATCACAGTTATCATGACTAATATTTATATTTTTGACTTTACTATTTTTTAATTATGAATTTATACTTTTTAGTTCACATCAAATAATGTATTTGAGAATTTTATATTTTATGTATTTTTTTAACGAATATTTCCTAAAATAATCAAACCTAATCATGATTTTCCTACAATAATCTCAACTATTGGATTAACCTTGAATAATCCTAACTTTAAGGGATATTTTCTTAAAGTAAAACCAATGACCGGATGGCTTGCTATACAGGTTTTATTTTTAGAGAAAAAAATAAATTAAAATAAATTGTTGAAAAAAATATAAAAAAAATGTTAAAAAATTATGATTTTTCATTATTAATAATTTTTTATGTAAATTTTCAAAATTTTTCTCTAATTTTAAATTAATTTTCAGTTTACTTTTTTTGTGAATTACCTACCTGCTATGAAGGGTTACCCAAACTTACTCTAGGCAAATACTTCTAAAGTTGGGATTATTCATGGTTAATCAATAGGTGAAATTATTATAGAAAAATCTAAAAAGATTGGATTATTCTAAATAAATTTTCTTTTATTCAATATTTTAAAAAATCTTTTCAATTTTATTTATTAAATAAATATTATTAAATATACCGGATAAATATATCGGATAATGTGATATGGTTAAAGCTAGGGATGGTCACGGGTCCAGGACCCTGTTAGACTCGCTCCGGACCCACCTCTTTTTAAAGGGTTTAGGTCTTGTTTTTTGAGACCCACCGGCTCCGGGTCGGATCTAGATCTAAAAAATAATTGGCAGGTCTGGGTCCAGGTCCGAGATTCGGACTATGGACCTGCCCCTTGGACCCTTATAAATATTAAATTGTCCATTATTTCTATTTGTCTTTTGCATATGAATTCTGCCCCCAACGCTTATTTTCTTTTCAAATAATCATAATATATTTACTACTTGCTAAGTGCTAGCACAATTACCCTTATTTCATGGACTCGAACTAGTGTTCATAACATAATTTAAGCGTATATGGATGACGCTAAGCGGCTTAAGATGTTAAATTAGTATTAAATATTTGTAAAATACGATTATAACTCACAAATATACGAAAAATATAATGACTTACAAATGGTTCAAATTTAACAAATCAAAAAGACTTTTTTAGACCCATTAAGGACCTTAGACCCATCTGATTCGAAGGTTCTGGGTCCGAGTCTGAAAATTTTGGACCTTCAGGGTCCGGATCCGGGTCTGGATCTCAAAATATTAAAAGGGTTCGGATCCGGGTCTTATTGGACCCGCTCCAGACCCGCCCCATAACCATCCCTAGTTATAGCATAATATATTTTTTGTCTTTAGTTATATTTTATCCGTCATGAACAAAATTTTTACCGTGACCTGCCCGCACAACGCAAAATATAAATATAAATATAATGTAAAATTTTAATTTCTTAATAATTTATAGAAATATTTAAAAAAATTTTAATAAACCTGTCAATCGCAATTCGCAAGGCGACTATGACACTATCTAGTATATTCATATAAAAGAAAATCATGCATTATCATAATCTAATACAACTTCTCTATCTACATTGTTTCTCATTTGGCTTTGTTTAATCCATTTCTTGCAATGGTTTCCATTGGTGAACTCCATCTCTTCCATTCCATGGATAGAGAAATCTTTGCAAGGCTTGTTATAACTCTAAAAAGGCCACCTTCCCAAACCTTATTGATCATGGCCTTATTTCTATGGCTTGAGCATGCAAAACAATGCAAAATTATACACAAATTATCAAAGATTTCAAATGATCTTCTTGATTCCATAGCAAATGAAGGTGCTTTTTGTATTAATTGTCTTGAATCAAAAAGACCCATTCTTGGTGGTACCCTAAATTTTTTGTCAAGAATTATAGGTCAAGAAATTACTTTAGAAGCAATTTCCCAATCAAAATACACTATAATTAGTGGTGTAAAGTTTTATTTGAGTGAAATTTGTGCATGGGTTTTTACCGATATTTTGTTACAAGTTTTAAAAATCCCATCAAATTTTGATTATAATAAACCTCTTAGTCTTTTTTATTTTCCAATACCAACATTTGGTTTTCTTGAAATCCATGTATTACCCATGAATCATACAATTCCAAGTAAAGAAATTTGGGGTTGGAAACTAAAATTTGAAGCACCCATTGATGATAGAACACTTTTTATAACATTTTCAAGAAGGTTTCAGGTCTCAAAAAGGGAAATAAAAATGTTCTTTACAGAAATGTGTGGAGATTGTATTCAGAATTTGGGAATGAACGCAAAAAATAATCGATGTAGGTATGCTCGAATGGAGTTGAAATGCGTTTCATACATGGATTAAATTTTGAACGGAAAACACGCTGCTAAGTTTCAAACCAATAAAGGAAATTACATTTGGGTTATGAAATTTCAGCCTACTTGATCATCGCCAAAATTAAGGTAATTAATATTAACTTGAATTAAATTTAGAGTAGAATTTACATTATTTTTGTTAAGTAATAGGAGTATGAGTTATTAGTTGTTAGTCTTTTTTTTTTTTTTGAGATATAGTTGTCAGTCTTTTTAAATAGAGTAAAATCAATATCAACAATAAAAACAACTAAGAATTATATTATTCTTTCATTTCAAAAATAAGAAAAAAACAAGAATTATATTATTCTTTATGCCTTACTACTAGTCTCTTGAAAGACCGTTTTTCTGAAAGACGTCTTTCGGTCCAGTCCATTATAACTTAATTAAATTAAAAGATAATAACATGCTAGCTAAATTAGGGATGATCTCTCAAAGAGATCGTCTCACACAAGAATTTGTGTATGCCTTAAGTCTATAGGCGTTTATTTTTTGTTTTGGTCTAAGGCTCAAAAACAAATAATGAGACGACCCTATTATCCAACCTGACCCAGGTAGCAAGACATGTAATAAATTAAAGTAATATATATAAAGACGTTCTAATAAATAAATAAATACTTGTTAAATTAGGTTGGGCATAACAAGGAGATATGAGGTCCACACATTTTATAAGCAAAGGAGATATATACTATCCCAAACTATATGGCAATACGAGGAAGCGTTCCAATAGCTGCTTATAAAGTGTGCACAGCACACCATCTTTAATTTAAGTTGTCGATGTGGGATAACAATATTATTATGTTATTGTTAACTTTTATTACTATAAGATATATCTAACTATTGTTATATTTTGTTGCAGTGCCTTTTTAAGATGGTGGATGGTATCAGAAGTATGCGCGACAATTTTAAGAGCTTTTTCACGGGAGTTGCTCAATTATTGTGTTAATTTTCGAATTCTTTAGAAGATTGTATTGATCTTTAGTGTCTTACAAAAGTGATGTTTTGATACAATTATGTTAAATATGTTAATTGGAATAATGTTTTTTTGGAAATAATTGGAATAATGTTAAGGCAGTGTTTCATTTTAGTATGAAAATAATTGTAATTTTCGGTTCCTCAAAAAATTGTAATTTTCGACTTAAATTTAATAGTCTAAAATTAGTTAGAAATTCTTACTATCAAGTTTGTCAGGTTTGGATATAAAGATAATGAATATAGTTGGGTAAGAAAGAAATCGAAGTGTCCCGTTGGAGATTCCAAAGAAGCTTGAATTTTAGGAGATGATATGGGGATGTTATGGGAAGTATATGCTAAATTTAATTCAAGTTAATATTAATTACCTTAATTTTGGCGATGATCAGGTAGGCTGAAATTTTCTAACCCAAATGCAATTTCCTTTATTAGTTAGAAACTTAGCAATGTATTTTCCGTTCAAATTTGATCCATGTATGAAACGCATTTCAACTCTATTCGAGCATACAAACATTGATCATTTTTTGCTTCCATTTCCAAATTCTGAATACAATCTCCACACATTTCTATAAAGAACATTTTTGCTTCCATTTCTGAGACAGGAAAACCTCTTGAAAATGTTAGAAAAAGTGTTCTATCATCAATGGGTGCTTCAAATTTGAGTTTCCAACCCCAAATTTCTTTACTTGGAATTGTATGATTCATGGGTAATACATGGATTTCAAGAGAACCAAATGTTGGGTTTGGAAAATCAAAAAGACTAGGAGTTTATTATAATCAAAATTTGATGGAATTTTTAAAGTTTGTAACCAAATATCCGTAAAAACCCATGCACAAATTTCACTTAAATAAAACTTTACACCACTAATTATAGTGTAATAGTATAAAAATTCGTGCAATGCACGGATTTTACTTACATTAATATTTTAATGAAATTTTAGTATAATACAAATATTATATGAAGGTGGGTGATAAGTATTTACACATATATATTGTAATTAAAAGAATTAAATATAAAGAAACTCAATATATGTTGTTAATCAAAAGTTTATAGGTTTTAAAACACATCAATATATGTTCTACATTCTCAGTACGATAGCATATATCACCATCCTTATCGCATATGAGAATTCTTCGTCTTTTCCTTCTAGTCACACTAGAAATGGCGTCATAAAATTGTCCATGACTAAAAACAGGCTAAGGTAGGAATAGACCAACATGAAATACTGTTTGTCCTTGACTTTTATTAAAAGTCATAAATATTCCATGTTCCCATCTCACCATGAATTTCTTGAATGTAATTAAACTAATGGTTATTTTATAAAATATTATTAAACAACACTAAAAATTCAGAGAATAGAAATAGTATGAGCAAACAATTGGGGCCATATATGGCTATTTATATTGTAATTTCATCATAAAAGTGTTTATACATTTTTTTTCATAAAGAATAATTGAATTACAAAAAAGCAGACAATATTTTTAGTTGATTGATTTTTATTGCATTAAATTTGGTAGCTTAAGATAGTCTGATTGCCTACACACTGACTGAAGTTGATTGATTTTTTTGCATTAATTTATTTATTTCCATAATTATCATTTGATTCAATATTTTATACATTTTTCTTAAAATTCAAAATTATTATCATGGTAGTCTGACGATGTAAATGACTGAATTTAACAATCAATTAATAACTATTCCTGGAAAATAGAAGAATTATATACTTTTAATAATTTATTGAATTGCAATATAATTGTAATGAAAGTAATTTATTTTGCAATGTAATTTTCTACCAGTGTATTTTTATTTTTATCTATTTTTCTGTATAAGTTTCTAAATTGTACATTTATATATAACAGTGTAATTGGAATAATTATGATTTATTGCATTCATTAATGTATAAATTTTTCCAAAAAATGCAAACGTGTAAATATGAAAAGTAAAAAAATGCAAATAAATCAATTCCATTAACACCATCCAATGAAAAAAAGACAAATGGAATAATCACATTCAACTTTCCCTTATTCTTAACTACATTAAAATTCATAGATTGTATGATGATGATTTTGATTGTGAAATTGCTTTTAAAGTAATTTCTTGACCTATAATTCTTGAGAAAAAAATTAGGGTATACCACCAAGAATTCCGGGTCTTTTTGATTCAAGACAATTGATACATAAAGCACCTTCATGTAACAAAATATCGGTAAAAACCCGTGCACAAATTTCACTTAAATAAAACTTTACACCACTAATTATAGTGTATTTTGATTGGAAAATTGCTTTTAAAGTAATTTCTTGACCTATAATTCTTGACAAAAATTTAGGGTACCACCAAGAATGGGTATTTTTGATTCAAGACAATTAATACATAAATCACCTTCATATGCTATGGAATCAAGAAGATTATTTGAAATCTTTGATAAATTGTGTATAATTTTACACTGTTTTACATTATCAAGAAATAAGGCCATGATCAATAAAATTGGGGAATGTGGTCTTTTTAATGTGATAACAAGCCTTACAAAGATTTCTCTATCCATTAAATGGAAGAGATGGATTTCACCAATGGAAACCATGGCAAGAAATGGATTAAACAAAGCCAAATGAGAAAAGAACGTAAATAAAGAACAAAGAACGTAAATCTTTGATAATGCGTGATTTTCTTTTATATTAATATACTAGATAGTGCCATAGTAGAGGAGTTCATGGGCGGACTTAGGCGGGTAGCCGATCAGGTAGTACCTAAAAATTCTACTCGCGGGCTCAAATAATGTTCAAAACCCCGCCCGTATTTGCGGGCATATTTTTTCGTCGCTACCCGCCCATTTTTAAAGCGGGCGGGACCCGCAGGTAGACGGGTATTTATTATATAAAAATTAAAATTATAATACAAAACATAAAATTAAGTTTTAATAACAATTAAAATACAATAGATTTTACATTATACTTATATTTTATATTTTGCCTATTGCGATGGGAATTCCGATGCACGGGTTTATTAAATTTTTTTGACATATTTGTATTAAAAATTTAAAATTTTGCATTATACTTATATTTTATATTTTGCCTATTGGGCGTAGGTCGATGTGAAAATTTTGTTCATGACAGATAAAACACAACTAAAGACAAAAATTGTACTCCCTCCTATTCATCGTATGTGTGTCCCATTTGACTTTTCACTAATTTTTAGGTAGTCAAATGAGACCACATGTGTAGGAGAGAGAGTTCAATTTATAGTAAGTTTTAACACACGTGTCAGGGAGAAAGTGTAATTTATAGTCAAGTGGACCACATGTGTAGGAGAGAGTCTAATTGTGGTAAAAAGAAGGTACCCAAAATAAAAATGAGACATTTAAGGTGACTTGACTCAATATAGAAATAGGACACATATGCTGAATAGGAGGGAGTATTATGCTTTAACCATCTCACATTATCCGATACATTTAATAATATTTATTTAATAAATAAAATTGAAGTTTTTTTAAATAATTGTAAAAAAGAAAATTTACTTATAATAATCCAACTTTTTTATGATTTTCCTACAATAATCACACCTATTGATTAATCATGAATATACTAAATAGTGCCACAGTTACAGTAACACGGGTTTATTTAATTTTTTGGCATATTTGTATAAACAAAGAAATGAAAATTTTAAAATTATAATTATATTTCATTTCACTTTGAATAGTTAAATACATTACATATATTATATTATATTTTGCATTGTGCTCGCAAGACTCTCTAAAAATTAAGTTCATGACACATAAATCACAACAAAGGACAAAATATATATTATGCTTTGACCATCTCAAAATATTCAATACATTAAATAATAGTAGTTATTTAATAAATAAAAATAAAAAGATTTTATAAATAATTAGAAAATACTTCCTCCGTTCCATAATACTTGCTACATTTTCCATTTTAGGAAATGTTATATTACTTGTAACATTTCCTTTTTAATAAAAAATCAATCATTTAAAGTTATACCTGCTCCTATTTTTATCCTACTCTATATCTAATTACTCCTATTTTTCTTTTTCATTTTTCAACAAATAATATTAAAAAATTCCAAAAAAACAACTTTCCACCTATTACTCATCATTGCACAATAACTTCTTAATCTTTGTGCCCATGCAATGGTAGCAAGTAAATCAGAACGGAGAAAGTAGTAAATTCAAAGATATAAACATTAGCCATCATAACTATGACATCATCATTATATTCGATGAAAGCAAGATGCTACTCTTGTTGGATATGCAAAAAATCGAGCGTCACAACTCTTAGCCGAGTTGAGAAGGCAACAAAATTAGGGTTTTTAGGGCGATAATAATTATTGGAAAACATTATATTGGCCTAAAAAATTAATCATTATACGCTTTTGAATTCACAATTTCATTATATTCAATGGAGATCATGCTTGTAGTAAGATTGAAAAACATTCGCCTTTTGAGTTCACAATTTCATTATATTGGCCTAAAAAATTAATCATTATACACTTTTTATGGCAATTAGCAATAAAAATTACTGTTAGAGTTATGGTCACTTGAATGCGCATAAGGGTGTAAATTAAGAGTGTATTTATGTTAGAGCACTGAGCACACATAATTGTATTTTATAAAAATCTAATGGGCCGGCCCAATTGAGGCCCTCTCTTTTAAAGACGGTCTCTCACAATAATTTGGTAGAGCAAATGCTCTATCTTTGAAGATTCTAGAAACAAAGAATGAAAAGATTGCAAAATGAAAATGAATTTAACATACTAAGAATTATAAGGTAGGGAAATTCCTAAATCAAATTTATATTAACTATTAAACCCCACCCAAAGAAATAAAAACAATTTATTGATTAAAGTTCTTAATTGCAATGTACTAATCCAACTCTAACTATGGAAAATAAAAATCTATAGAAATTACTAGGGAAATTAAAACCCTCAATTTCGCCCTAAAAACCTTAATTTTTTTTCACTCCAACTAGATTAATCACACTATCTTGAGGATTACAAGAGTATTACACTTACGGTCCGTTTAGTAGGTTGTAATAAATCGCGGTAATGGGAATGAAAGATTAGTGTAATTTTAGTTGAAAAATCTCTTGGCTACCTTGATGGCCATGCTTGACAACCTTCAATCATCTCATTTTGTTCATAAAATACATTCCAATGCATTACCAATGGGAGATGTGGTATTAGGTGGTAATGAAAATTTGTGAACAAAAAAACTTTTTTGTGATCAAAGTTTCATTACCATGGGAATGACATTAAATTTTTGATGAAAATTTACACTATAAATCATTCCCATTACCACCATTTAGTACCACTAGCCAAACGGGCCGTTAATACACTTGTCTATATGCTTACAAATGATATAGGTATGGAGTATATACTTCTTTCGTTCCATAAAACTTGCTACTGGTCTGATAGTGACATTTTCTCACACAACATGTCACACTCGGTAGCAAGTACAATGGAACAGAGGAAGTATAAGGCTAAGAGTAGTGATGGATAACAAGCAACACATCCTACGCAAAATAGAATACAAAATCATAGCGAATAGATTGTGATATTATTAGCAAAGAATGGGCAATATGTTGTATTATTCGGAATAATTTTTCTTTTTATATAATAAGACGTTTATAAATTTTACCCAGACTACTTTACTATAATGGCCTACCCTACAAACTACCCTAAGGGCCTTATTGCCCACTACCCTCCGTACGGGCCTTATAGTCCCTTACCTTATGGCCGTATACCCACTACACTAACCTTCCCTAAAGGCCTTATACACTAGTACTATAGGTGTTCAACGGGGCGGGTCATTAACGGGCCTTTGTTTAAAGGTCCGGGCCGGATCGGGTAATTATATTAATTGATTGCAAAAAATATTTTACCACTTTTTTTTATATTTTTATATGCGATTGTTATATTTATAGTTGAATTGACCTAAGGGGTCATAAAGTATAATAAAAAACTATTTTATGAACTTTTAAAAAAAGGGTCAAAGTCGGTCGTATTTAAACGGGCTTGACCCGCCCCGGCCCGTTTAAAATATGACATGACCCGCCCCGACCCGACCCATTTAAATTTTGACCCGATCCGGCCCATTGAACACCTCTATACACTACCCTACATACCCTAATGGCCTTGTAGCCCTCTACCTTACTCTAGACTAACCTAAGCCTCTTATAGCTCCCTACACTACCTACCTTTCCCACCCTAGTCCCTAAGGGGCCATTTGTTCATGATTCATAAGATTCTCAAAAGTGGTGTTTTTATAAATAACTACTTAAAAGCAAGAAATGGTCAAATACTTCCACCGCTCCGAAATACTTAATGGTACTATTTATCGTTTAAGTTTATTTTATATATTGCGGGTAATATGTAAGTAATAATATAGTCGAGTGGGATGTTGTTTGAATCGTCTAATTACATACTTTTGTAATATAAACTTTTTATAATTATTAAATGTGTATAATTGACATATAAATAAACAAAATAGTACATTGAATTGCGTAAAAAAGTTAAATGTAGCAAATATTATGAAACGAAGAAAGTATTAAAGTGGTACTTAAATTGGATATATATATTAAAGGTTAGCCATTTGATCATGATTGTCGTCCAGCCTGCCCATACACATAATAAATCTCCACTTGTCTGATTTTCTCTTCTAAATCAGAAGCAATATCATAAATTTTCTTAAAGTTTGTTTTTTGGGTTATGGGGTACTTGCTCCGTTTCGAAATATTCGCATTATTTATCGTTTAAGCTTATTTTACATATTGCGACTAATGTGTAAGTAAAATATAATCAAGTGGGATCTTGTTTGAATCGTCTAATCGCATACTTTCATAATATTAATTTTTTATAATTTTTAGATAAGTGTAGTTTACGATATTATTGATCAAAATTGTACATTGAATTGCGTAAAAAAGTAAAATGTAACAAAGTATTATAACGCTGTATATTCAAAAAAAAAAAAGTATTATAACGCTGGAAGTATGTTATATGTAGGGTAGGAGTGCTTCCAAGCTACAGTCATTCTAAATTATATAGGAGTATCTTGGTTTAGCATAAGATAGTATATAATTATTATAACCCGTCTTGTATTAGAGACTGTTTTATGGTGATCGAGATGACTGTAAAATTAGAAGCTAATAAGCTAAAAGCCTAAAAGTTTTTATTATTGGATTACTTAACCTAAGTATAAAGCGTGTCTCACGGTGAAACCGTCACATACAAGAATTTTGTGATATTATTTTATTGAATAATAAATTTAATTGAGGAAAAGTGAGCACAAACATTAAAAAATATCAAAAGAAATTTAGTGGAAAAAAATATGGGGATCTCAACTAATAAAAAATATATCTTTATAAAGTTAGTAGAAAACATGTGGAGATCAAAAGAAATATAAAAATGTTAAAATAAAGTTAGTCAAAGATAGAGAACCATAAATATTATTAAAATATTCAATTGAGGATGAACAAAGTTATTATGTTGTCCAAAATATGTGATGTAAATAGAAAGATTTTTTATAAGAACAACAAATAAAACACCAAAAATAACACACGAGAACTTTTTTATGAAACGAAAGTAATAATATATAATATATACCCTCTCTGATTCTTTTTTATTGTCCACTTTTCTTAATGGGTCAGTTCACCCAAATTGTCCACTTTCTAATTTTGGCAAAGATTTTTTACCTAAATACCCTATGTTTACACAAGTAAAAACCATAATATATTAATACCTCCATTTATATTATTTAAAATAACTCAACTACCACATTTACGATTATTATAATTATAATCATTTAAATACCTCAACTATCACCTTTACAATTATTATAATCACTTAAAATATCTCAACTACTGTTTTCTTAAAATTCGTGTCCAATCCAAAGTGGACAATAAAAAGGGACCGAGGGAGTACTATATAATAAAAAAATGGAGGATTACTTGTTGGGGATGTTTCTATATTGGCATTTAATTTCTATGGATGGCAAGGTGGTCCATCTCTTTCTTTGACTTAATTGTCCACTTTCATATTGTTTAAATTGACTCCATTCATTTAATTATTCATGTAATTGTTTATCTTTTTTGATCAAATTTTCTATTTTATTTTCCAAAAAGATGAAATCTTTTGCTTTTTTGTTGATAACTTGGTGTTATTCAAGTCTTCTTTTGATGTGATTTTCACTTATATTCTTAAATTACTCACCAAAAATCTTGTTTAAGTTCTAATATTTCATTAAGCTTTAGATTAGCCCTTGAATACTATATAAAAATTCTAAATTTAGAAAGTATATATATATTTAAACGAATCCATCAAAATCCCATGTTGACTCATATAGATCGTTAATAAATCATAGTCAAAGTTTGACATTAAAATTCGAAAACGGATGGAGTATGATCAGTTCAAGAAGATGCTAAAGGTTTCTGATCAAGTTCCTAAGAAGATTTTCAGGTAAGTATGAGGCTGTCATGTTGTAAGTCACTCTGACTCTTCATTTTACTTCACGTACCCGTATCCAATACACACTTATACACTTCATTTTAGGTAAAAGTTGAATATTTAGACGTATCTGACAGTTGAACACGTACCAGTATCCAACATCAGTCCGAGTAACATAGGTCATGTTATATTAGTCCTTTTTCAGTTCATGTGTTGTAACTTTGATCCTGTTAAGCTATGGGAAATTGGGGTTTCAATCATGTGAAATATCTTCTATATTTGATTGTTCTCTTTGCATTATACCAAGTTTGTACTTCTCTTAGCCAACAAATTGGCACCATAAGGCCTGGTTTCCATGCCTCTCGAATGGGTTTCGTCGATAACAATGGGCTGTTTCTCTTGTCAAACAAGTCTACATTTGCATTTGGGTTCCAACCCACTAATAGTGAAGCTAACCTATTCCTACTAGTCATCTTGCACCAAGAAAGTTCCACGGTTGTGTGGACCGCCAATCGAGCATCCCCAGTTGGGAACTCGGATCAAATTGTGTTCGATACGAATGGTAGTGTGTCCCTCAAAAGAGGAGGAATGTCGGTTTGGGAGCCTGATACAGGCGGAAAACCGGTTTTTGCAGTTCAGTTGCTGGATACAGGGAACTTGGTGTTCCTTGGGAGTGATAAGAATGCTAAAGTTTGGGAGAGTTTTAGGTATCCTACAAATACCCTGTTTTCAAAACAAATTTTTGTACAAGGTATGCAACTTTTAAGTGATCCTAGTCCTAGGAGTAACTTAACATATATGCTCGAGATTAAGTCCGGTGATATGATTCTTTCAGCTCGATATAGGACACCCCAGGTGTATTGGTCGATGAGAAAGGATGTTAGGAAGATTATCGACCAGGACGATGGGGTGATTCGTTCAGCGATGATTGAGTCGAATTCATGGAAGTTTTATGATCAAAGAAAGAATTTGCTATGGCAATTTGTGTTTTCGTCTAATCCGATTGGTAGGAATTCAACTTGGATTGTAGTTTTACGGAATGATGGATTTTTGGCCTTTTATAACCTCGACAATGGCCCATCGAAGGTTCCTTCCTCGGTGAGAATACCAAGTGATCCATGTGGAACACCCGAGGCTTGTGAGGCATACTTCGCGTGTGCTAGTAGTAGGTGTCGTTGCCCTTCAGGACTAGTTTCTCGGGGTTGTAATACTAGCATCTTGGTTCCATGTCGAAACCCAAAGGAGAGTTTTGATCTAGTCGATGCAGGAGACGAGCTGAGCTACTTTGCAATGAAGTACGCTCAGCCGTTTGTGAAAACTAATATCAATGGCTGTCAGGCTTCCTGTGCTTCTAATTGCACATGTCTTGGGCTGATCTTTGATAGAATATCAGGCAATTGTTTTTTGTTTGATTGGATGGGAAGCTTTATTTCTGATCCTTCCTCTAAATACTCTGTCTATGTTAAAGTTTCTAAAAATAGACGTGTCGGAGAAGGCAATGGTGGAAGCAATCGTAAGCACTTGCCAATCATCATTGCCATAGTCATCTCGACTTTACTGGTGGTTGTGGTAATGGGATATCGAGGATACATATATTACTCGAAAAAGATGGAAATTGTACGGTCTCCTCTAGAAACGTCAGAAGATGATAGTTTCTTTGAGTCTTTGTCGGGTTTGCCAGTTAGATACAGCTACAAGGCCCTTCAGGAAGCAACGGATAATTTCTCGCTCAAGCTAGGTCAAGGAGGATTTGGATCGGTTTATCAAGGCCAACTTGCAGACGGGACTTCACTCGCAGTGAAGAAACTCGAAGGGGTTGGTCAAGGGAAAAAGGAGTTTCGAGCTGAAATTAGTATCATAGGCAGCGTTCATCATATTCATCTTGTTAGACTGAAGGGTTTTTGTACGGAAGGAAGCCACCGGCTTTTAGTTTATGAGTACATGGCAAACGGGTCTTTGGACAAATGGATATTTCGAAGAAATGACGATAATGGTTGTGTTTTGGATTGGCCCACAAGGTTTAGTATCGCGGTTGGTACAGCAAAAGGGCTAGCATATCTTCATGAGGATTGTGAAGTGAAGATTGTACATTGTGACATAAAGCCCGAAAATGTGCTTCTAGATGAACACTTTGTGGCTAAAGTATCGGATTTTGGGTTAGCCAAGTTGATGACACGCGAGCAAAGCCATGTTTTCACCACACTTCGAGGAACTCGTGGGTATCTAGCACCCGAATGGATAACCAACTACGCGATCTCAGAAAAGAGCGATGTTTACAGCTACGGAATGGTGTTGCTTGAGATCATCGGAGGAAGGAAAAACTACGACCCTTCACTTCCTTTTGATAAGTCCTATTTCCCGGCCTATACTTTCAAGATGATGAACGAAGGGAAGATCGAGGAAATCCTTGACTCGACCCTAAATTGTGATCCTAATAACACGAGTGTGAGAATAGCAATCAAGGTTGCATTGTGGTGCATACAAGAAGATATGTCGATGAGACCGCCTATGACGACAGTCGTGCAAATGCTTGAAGGGATCTGCCCTGTGCCTGACCCTCTAATGTCTTCCTCGACGATTGCAGGGTTCTCTCGAAACACCGTGACTGGCTGTTCGTCTAGGCTTTCTGATGTTCAGCTTTCCGGACCAAGATAGCAAATGATGCTCGTACAACGATTCGTTGTAAGATCATGTATGTGCTTTGATCTTCTTGTAGTTAGTTACCTATAACTAGTCTAACAGTATGTCAGAAATGAAATTTTGCTGACTTTATTTTGTTATTTTGATGATTATTATTTGTTTTAGTTGTAATATTTATCATTGCTAGTGTTATATTTTTAATTTAGAAGACTATTAAGTTTAATTTAGTCTAACACTATGTCAGAAATGAAAAATTTGTGAATTCTTGTTCATATAACAGGAAATAGTGCTGATATATATTGCTTTAGATTGCAGATGAATTACAGATGTGGACAATATTGCTTTAGACAATAGTGGATTTAACTCGAATTCAAATTTAAATTTTTTATTTGTAAAGGACCTTTTTGGTATCCCGCAGGGTCCGAGTGGGGGTTTTTATTTTTTTTAAAGATGCGGACAAATCATATTCGTGCCCCCAAGAAGGGAGTAAAGAGAGATGCGCGCAGTTAAGAAACTCCTCAATCCCCATATGGTACCTGCACGCAGCAGGCCCGTCAAAGGCCCTGTGCAAGCAGCCCAGTAGCACAGGGCCCCAAAAATTTTGAGGCTCAATCTTTCATCCTTCTATTCTCTAGATTTCTACATTTCCTTTAATACTCTCTAGATCTTTAATCTTCCTCTAAATTTTTCCTACTTTCTTAATTAATTTTTTTAGTTTTTCCCAAAAATTTTCAATATTCCAAATTAAAATTATACCTTCGATTCTTCGTGTATTCGAATCCTCCATTACAACGGGCATGAAATTAATTTCGCTTAAGCATAATATTTTTAATTAGGGCCCAATTTTAAAGTTTAGAACAGGGCCCCCAAAATGATTAAGACGGCCCTGGCACTCATTAGGGATCGAACCCAAACGTTTTGTTCTACATGCAGATGCTCTATCCATTGAGCCACAAGCACTTTTGATAAATTTTCTTTTTTATATTTGTCAAACTCTAAATTCTATACTTTAGTCTTTAAATAAAATCATCCTTCTCATACATATCATAACACAAATTCGTCTTTTGTAAAGACAGCTCTCAAAAGCTCAGTCCAATTCTAAATATATATTGTTACAACTCTAAATATAGATTTTGATTGGACTTTTAAGAATCGTCTTTACAAAAGACGGTCTCTCAAAAGTGCACCTGCATTAACATAATGGAATTTGGATATAGAAAAGCTTTGGACAAGTAATTTAGTAATCAGGGTAAGCCTAAGTCCACTTCGGTTAAACCTTGAAGCCAAAGCCTAAAATGAATAAGCACTTGTCCATTACATTCTACTTACTTCATTTATGGGCCACACGTCATGAGACTGCTTATCGTTCCAATTTTGAGGGACAAATTTGTGATTATAATCTAATATATTTGTGATTTTCCTACAATAATTCCTCCTATTAATAAACCATGAATAGTTCCAATTTTGAGGGATATTTTCCTAGAGTAAACCCGGTGACCGAATGACTTGCTAAGCAACTTTATTTTTTAAAAAAAATTAATTGAAATAAAATGTCAAAAGAAATGTTAAAAAATATGATTTTTTTTTTATTATTTAGAATTTTTTATGTAAAATTTTAAAAATTTTCTCTAATTTTAAATTAATTTTCAGGTTACTTTTTTGGTGAATTACCTATTTTAGCAGGTCATCATCTGGTTAGCCAAGTTTACTCTTGGCAAATACCCCTTAACGTTGGAATTATTCATGATTAATCAATAGGTGAAATTATTATATTATAGGTAAATTTTCCAAATTACTATCGGTAAAAATTATTTTCAATCACTAAAATTCAGTTACAATCATTATATTTATTTTGATCATTAATTAAAAATCATTTTTGATCTATAATTTAATTCCAATCATTAAAAATCACTTGAATTAGTAAAATCACATAAAGTAAATAGGATCTTAATTTACAATTAATAATACTATTTCTTTCACATTTTTTACTAGCACAATTTTCCTTATTTGACAATTCTATAGTACTTGCACACCTTCCTTTTATAGTTGCTTTAATTATTATCCTCACTTCTTTATTTGTGTGATCCGCCATCAAACTCATAAAACAAGGACAATATTGATATTTCACCTCTCTACTAAACAAAATTAATGATACTTTATTTCATATATGAATTCAATTTATTTCTTTTAATACCCATTATTATTATTATTATTATTGTTATTATTATTATTATTATTATTATTATTATTATTATTTTTATTGTTATTATTATTATTATTATTATTATTATTATTATTATTATTATTATTATTATTATTATTGTTATTATTATTATAAGCAATAATAATATTGAAATTTTCAATAACATTTACATCACTTTTATTTGTATGCACTTGTGTTTCACTTTAAAAAAGTTAGAGGAAATGTTAGTTTTGAAATAATAATTAATTAATAAGGAATATAATATATACAACCTGAAGGTTGTACTCCATCCGTTTTCAAATGTTCTTCCCATACTTTTTGCAGTTTTCAAAGTAAATTTTGAGCCTAAATATCTCCAAATACGCATCATAAAAAAAATTAAAAAATATATAATAAAAAAGTATTTAAGACGAATCTTACGAGATCTCACATTGATATATTTTGTCTTCTATATATGTCTTAAAAATCATAATTAAATTTCTCTTTTCAAAATAGAATATTCTAAATGGGAAAAACATTAGGAGACAGAGGGAGTATATAAGAAAGAATGTCGTATTTTTTTATGTAATTTAGTATATATTCTTTTTGCTTTGGGTATTTAAAAATTTAATTATACTTTATTTGTTTAGCATTTATTCTTTCTTGGAAATTTAAAATAATTATATACAATTATTAATTTTTTTTCAATTTCTATATTTTATTCTCTTGAAAAATTAAAATTAATAATACTAGAATTTATTAATGTTTATGTACAACCCTACGGATTGTAAATATCATTATCCTAATAATATATAAAAAATTAAAAGGAGTATTAATCATTGAAGAATTTCCTTGGAAGTTTGAAATTGGCTTCTTACCCTGATTATAGGGTATTGCCTGAAAAGACATTGTTAATTAATTAATGTTGGCTCTTGCAATTGTTCTAATCTACTTATCTTATTTTTCTTAAATATTAATATGTATGTGCACACTTTACATGTTACATTAAAAAATATGGACATTAAATATACATAAAGACTTTTGATGGTTCTCATCAACAAGTCAACATAAAACAAATTTGCAATATGTTATTTTTCTAAAATGAAAGTTGAATAATTTTTTAATTGTAAAAATTACCAAAACACAAATTTTTATTGATTTCTTTACAATAATACCAATTTTTTATTAACCATTGATATGCCTTTGTTTTTTTGTGATCAAATAGCCTAGTATAAACATAAGTTAGTATTATTCCAGGCAAATATATGTTAGAGTATATAACATATCTTGGGGCCTCAACTATCAGTTTAAGCTTTTGGTTGAGGCCCAAGATGTTATGTACTCTAACAATATACCCCTAATTTAGTATCATTCATTTTTAATTAAAAATTGGTATTATCATATGAAAATCATTCTAAACTTGTTTTATTCATGGTAATTTTTAATTTTTAAAATTATACATATTGAATATGTTATTTAATTAAGATATGACTAAAACATAAGTTATTCGATTACTAATGTCCATTTGATTAACACCTCAAAAATAAGAACATCATCATCCTATCCATTGTATCTCGCTCATAGAAAACTATAGACATGATCTGAAAAGGGAAGGACGGCAACAACTCATATCTATAAAGAACAGAGTGCCAAAAGGAGTCCTCCGACTCGAGAAAGGTTACGAGAGAAGTTTCCGTGTCGTGGGAGATAAATAAAATGCATATAGATAAAATAAACCTAAAAAAGAAGAACATCTTTATTATTTATATTAAACAAATCATTTTGATATATTTATATAAGTAATACAAATAAATTATAATAATTGAGTTAAGATATTAAAGGTGAATGTCAAGTTAGTATAATTACATTAACTCAAAAAAAAAAAAAAAAAAAAAGTTAGTATAATTACATAAAACACCGTCGGTGCAAATTGGATTTTGTACGTTGGAATCTTGTGCTTCAATTTCCAACAATATAATAGTCTAAATCATAAAAAGAGTAGACTCCAAATTTTCTTCTTTGAAATTTTTTATTCTTTTATTATTTTTAAAATCTAGGACAATAAGTTAATCATGAGTAATGACGTTGCACCCCATGTGCTTTGGATGTCTCAAATCTATTTTTAATTTTCATAGGTAAAAGCTCGTATTATTATTGAACTTGTACATAATAAGATCATTATGAGTTAACATCACACGAATTTAAAAGGAGTTTTCATATGTGTAAAACTCTCATGCAAATGTATTAATTATTATTTTATTTTCTTAAAATAAACTAACAAGGTCGTCTGTAGATATTTTGGGGCCTAGGACGAAATAACACATTAGAACTCTTTTTCTTTGCAATGTATCATCTATATAGACCCTTCTACAACTGTTAATTTAGCTTTTTTGACATAAGGCTCAAGGCGACAGTCCCTCTTGCCCACCACCAGAGTCGACCTTGTAAACCAATATATATAATAGAGACTTCATCTATTATTTTTCATATAATATGTTAATGAAGAAACAATATTGATACTTGATTTACTCAAAAAAAAAAACAAAATTTTTGATCTTCTTCCTTTTCTTTTCTACTTATGCAACATTTAGCATATGAAAAAAAAAAAGATCTTTTGAATATTTGCTAGCCTATCAACTTTATTTTTTATCGTAAATAATTATGATACACGTTATCTTTTAAGCATTGGTTAACACATTTCCATTAAGGACTCGTTTTAATTGATTTAAATATTTATGATGGTAAAAAAGTTAAACTAATGAAAAAATTATGCATATAAGTGCAAATAAAGTTATCGATGCTTTATTCCAAAAAAAAAAGTAATTGATGCTATATTTAGAAATGATAATTTTATTTAGAAATATGAAATTGAGTCAGATTTATTGTTTGACAAATTATATATGGATCAATTTCACCATTTACTTAAAGTTGATGAGAATTTGAGAATGATTTCTCAACACTTATTATTTTCAAATTCTTCATTTATGATTTCATAATTGAAATCTAAATATTAAAATAAAATACCTGTTTCCAAACACAACATAAAATAATTGTGAAAGATATAAAATGAGAGTAAAGTAAAAAAGATGAATACAAAAGAATGATGATTTCCTACATTTGGCAATTGGCAGGACATACCACCCTCCCCTAAGGTAAATTTATACCCCAAATAAGGGAGCCATAATTGCTATTTTATCCATTTTTTATTATTTTCTAAACCAATTCTTTCACCTCTGTAACAATTAAGTTCCTTTAATTATCTATCATATTAACTTTGTTTTCCTATATTGAGTGATCTTTCATACACAATCTAATTTTATCCAATTTTTAATACTATTAATTACCATTATCAAATTATATTTTTTAATATAATAATACCACACTTATTATAAAGATTTAATTTTTATCAATGTGTTATTATATAACAATTGACATATATATTAAATAACGAAAAGAGCATATATATAAATTTTAGTCAGGGTCTTGGGGAATAAGACACGATCCAATTGGATGAAAAATAAATAAATGTATGCAATAAAATATAGAGAACAAATGAGTTTTTTTGTCTCATTAAAATAGTAAATTTAAGAATTATTAATTTAGACGGGAAAAGAATTTCTATACAAATTTATTATTTGAATGAAAGTACCTTTTATGTAGAATTAATATAATAATATATGTAAAGTTTTTCTCTATTTATTAATTAGGAAGTTGCATTATGTTGTCAAATCAAAGTGTGATATTATTATTATTATTATCAATAATAATCAAGAGTTTAAGTCACAAATTAGAGGGTCCCTTGTATAAAGTTAGAAGAGACCAACAAACAAAGTGAAGTTAATTAGCTGGGGATTGATGATTGATTAAGCAGTTAATTGACTCTTACTTCTAAAATACACACACTAATAATAATTAGTACATTTTTCATTTTTCATATTTTAAGAATTTATTATTAACTAACACCACCAAACTATACTTTATAAAATTCAAAAGGTTATTGGTTTGAATTTTATTTAGCTCTCGTTCAAACAGGTAAGAAACATGTGGCTCGTGTGTGAGAGGGCATATTAAAAGCATGGGCATGTTTAGCAAATAACTGAGAGTTGGAGCTGTTGATTAAAATTATTGGTTGTTTGATTAGCTGAAAATCTTCATCTTTTCAGATGATCATCATCATCATCATCATCATCATCATCATCATCATCATCATCTTACCCAATATATCTCGCTCATAGAAAATTATGGACAGGGTTTGAAGAGGTAAAGACGGCGACAACTCATCCCCATAAAGAAGAGCGCGGGCAAAAGGAGCCTCCTGGCTCGAGAAAGATGAAGAGACGTTCCGGGATGCCACGTGAGAGATAATTAAAACGCATATAGATAAATAAATAAAGACAATTATAAAGCTAAAAAAACAATAATGTTAATCATAAATAGAAACCAGAAAAAAAAAAAAGGCAAAAAAAATGAACACCAAAAAGAGCTCTACGAAGAAATCAGTAGTTTAGAACTCGGATATGTCACCTCCAACTACCCTTATCCCTAGTCAGGTCCTCATAGAGTTAGGTTTAACGCATGCAAGTCAACTTTTATTTGTTCATCCCAAGTTTCCTACGTCTTTCTCGCCTCCTCTTACCTGGCCTCTACTATAATCCTCCTCACAGGGGCGTCGAAAGTCTTTCTTTGCACATGCCCAAACCACCTCAATCTGTTCTCACGCATTATTCCAGAAAAGGGGCAACCCCTAATTTGTCTCTAAACTCTTGGATGATAAACCGGCTAAGTCAATTATTAAGGAAATATTTGATAATAATAGTTATTTGTTGATTATGTGTTATTTATTAGATAAAAGTAGCTCAGAATTCAATTAAAATTGCTACGGTGAATAACTTTTATTTTTGTTTAAAAGTTCACTTCAACCATCATTTAATTGACCTTTTGGTTGAATTTATGGAAGATTCTTAGCATGTTCGACATGTTCGATATAGTATAGAGCCCTAAAAAATTGGATATTTTAATATTAATTTACGTAGTATAGGTTAAGTATTTAAAGATAAAGTTGTAAGAAAAATATCATAATTTTTAAAACTACACAGAGCCTAAAAAATTATCAATTTTTGTTCCATCCCTAGTTGAATTGATCCTTGACATGGGAGAGCGATAGAGCTCCAAGCAATGGTACACGGATGAACTATCATTGGTATTAAATACGTTTGGAAAGAGGATTTTAGCAAAAAAAATCCCCTCATCTCGACTCTGTCTTTGTACTGAATATTGAGAGTGATCTTTACTTTTACCTTTTATATACAACTAGGATTATACCCGTGCTATGCACGAATTTTGTTAACTTTTTTTAATATTAGCAGTAATATTATTGTGTTTTGGTTAAAAATTAGAGGTTATAAATTGAAAGTTTATTATTTACTAAATGTCATCAACTGTTGTTTCTGAGTTGTACCTTTTTAGTTAATATTTTGTACATTATATTTTCCTTCTTGCATACATGGAGAAATTAAATTTGCATTACCGAAATGACCATGCATCATCGGGTTACATACTATGTTAGTATTAGGCTGTGACAATTCGTCACATGATCTCACCGTGGCCTACTTGGGGCACATAGGACACCCGTGGGCTCGGGCCCACAAACCCACGGGTCAAGAGCGTTGACTTGCACATACACTCGGTGAGGTTCATTGTTTCCCAAAACCATATGGCAATAGGAGGATTAGCTTACCAAGTATATTTGCAAGTCCACAATCCACTTTTCTATCGATGTGGGATCTTGTCTCACATGTGAAGTATTTCCAACAGTTAGAAATTATTATTGAAATCAAAACATTTTCACATTAGTGCCAAATGATAAAAATCAAAGGGCCGAAGGAATAGAGTGTGGTAGCTTTTCAAAAAATTAAGTGTTGATAACATTTTTAAATAAAAATAAAATTACATATAAAAATGATTTATTTATGGTAATTATCCAAAGCCATTTTTAAAATTTGATGTTGTTATATTTGTGTTTCTAAGTGTAATAATAATATAGAAGTAATACATATACTACCTTATCAATTTCATGGTAGTTGAAAACTTATAGGATATGATAAGTTTGCATTAGTTATTTTCATTCATTAACTTAACTCTAACTGTATTTCAAAAGGTTTTCAGTTTGTATTGTAAATTGTTACTTTGTAAGGAATATGAAAGGAGGAGTTTTGATTGGATTAACAATATTAATTAGCCTTACAATTTTTTAAAATATATTAATTAGCCTTCTATGTCATGATGAATATCTAAATTAATATGAACATAAAGGGAGGGGTTTATTTTTTATACTAATATATATGTCATTATGAATATTTAAACTGAAGATAGGTAATATTAATATTAATATTCATAAATAATTAATTAATTATTAAATTAAATAATGTTTTATTATTAAATTTTCAAATCTATGTCATTATTATTTTTTTTTTTTGGAAATAATCTATGTCATTATTATGAATAATTTAATTACACTTACTACCATATTAATTTAAGTTCTTTATTGATGATAATAATGTACTTCTATACTACAATAGGGAAGAAGGAAGGAAGGATGTATGGAGTGATGACAAATGGCAAAATGGCATAGATGTATGGAATGATGACATTTGGCAAAATGAATTGAAGAAGAGACAAATGGCATAGATGTTTCTCAATTAGTATATTGTATGATGCATGAACTTTTAAATATATTAATATTTTAATGAAATTTTAGATTGCAACTTATACTTTACATTTTCCCTAAAATTCAAATTTGTAATTATGGTAGTTTAACAATATAAATGACTGATTTTAATGATCAATTAATTGAATTTTATGTCATTTTAGTTTTAAATAACAATTAATGGAAAAAGAGGCTATTATGTAAACATAGTAAGTGTAAAAAATGCAAATAAGTCATATTCCATTAATATTATCCAATGAGAAAACGACAAATGACATATACTCACAATCAAACTTTCTTTTTGCTATTATACAGTAAAATTAATAAAATATACTTCCTCCGTTCCATAATACTTGCTACATTTCTTTTTTTACGCAATCCAATGCACAATTTTGATCATTAATATCTTAAATTACACTTATCTAAAAATTATAAAAATTTAATATTATGAAAGTATGCGATTAGACGATTCAAACAAGATCCCACTTGACTATATTTTTACTTACACATTAGTCGCAATATGTAAAATAAGCTTAAACAATGAATAGTGCACAAAAACGAAATGTAGCAAGTATTTTGGAACGGAGGAAGTATGATGGTTTCATATAAAAATTACTTTTAAAGAGACTATTTAATTTAGGCCAAATGGATGATCAATCATCAATATTGGACCCACTTTTATTGCATTAATTAATCGGAATTCACTATTGAGTAGTAGAAATTTATATACGTTGGTCACATTTAAATGGTATCAACAATTAAGTGGTTAATTAATTTATAAGATAAGGTATGTATGAATTTTCCCATGAGACCATGACTAACAATTTGATTGAAAGAAGCCCCATTTGCACCTTTTTCTGTTTCATTCTTCTTTATGGATTTAGTTGAAGACACCTTTCTGCTGGTAGGGAAGCTTTCTTGGGATCATGGTTCATCTATTTATTGCCAATTGCTAAATAGTTTATCCTGACGGATTTTAGATATGATATTTTAAGTTGTTTGATTTCAGTTCTTGTGTATTTATAAAAATTTTGACAATTAATCGAAAATTTATATGCAGATTAGTTAGATCAAATCGAGTTGAGTCATTCTAAAATATTTTTGACAGTTATAGATGTATATATAATATAATATTTTTGAATACAAGTGTTTGAGTAAGTTGTTTTATTGATTGTAAATAGATATTTATTTATGTTGTTGCACCATAATAGTCCTAGTAATTGATAATCATACTCAAATTTGTATTGCTTGTTAGAGGTAGGCGATCCTTATAAGAAGGGGTATAACGGATGTGTTCGCTGTGGTACCGGTAAACAGGAAGAGGAGCTTAGAGAGAGTCTAGACCAGAAGACTAGTACGACAGAATAGGTACATACTTATGGTTATGACTCTATGAGCGAGCATAGTTTCTCCGGGTCAAATGATAAAGGGGATAGGTATGAGTCTGAGGACAATCTCCCACACATGCTATGACACAACTGATTGATAGGACTATTGAGAAGGGCCCAATAGGTAGGTTAGTTTGTTCAGAGACAACCAATAGTATTTTTGGCAGTGTCGATGACCTATTTGTTATTAGACTATTAATGATTCTGATGATCAGAGTAGACAATGTTCTAACGTAAGCAGGTAGTGGCCAGACAATGGATTATCGTTAAAGAGTTTCATTACACACAATATTTAAAATAGGGCAAAATTATGAAAAAGAGTGACCGTTATGTATTGAATGCGAAACTACCTTATGCATGAGCCCTCCAAACATTATCAAACATACCATACAATTTTTGCTCCCTCAACTTACGCTCTTCGTTTTAATGCACGTGACCAATGTCCACTAGGATCTACTATGTTTATTTATTTATTTTTTTTCTAAATTAGGATGAATGAGTAATGACAATAGTACAATACATATTATGGAGTATTATTTAATTATTAATTTGTTCTATGTTTATGAAATTAATTCATTAATTTGTAGTAAACTCATTAAGGTATATCAAGAAATCTACATGTATTAAAGTTTAGAAAATGTAGCATTAGGATGGACATGTGAGTTGAGTTGAACAAAATTTAGTTTAAACCGCATCAATTCAAATCAAACCAAATTAATTGTGATTTTAGTATTTGGTGTGCTCTACAGTCTAAATAGATAATTGGTTTGGTTTTTTTTGAAAAAAAAAATGATTTTCAGCCTGGTCTCGACCAAATTGCAAACCGTACTATGACCAAAAACCATAAGTTTTTTTAAGACCTGACCTTACCAAACCTTTGTAGAACGAAAGTTTTAATTTGGTCTGATTTTAGCGTCCACCAGACTAAATCGAACCGTGTATACCCTGTCCGTCGGGGTCGAGCCTTACCAGCCCCTAGCCCTTAATCCTTATGGCATCGTCTATATATGTATTTCAACTATGCGAGATTGAGTTTTTGATTGAGATCAAGTGTCTTTGCCCATTGGAGCACTACAATATACATTTTTTAGTGGAATATATTTAGTGATATTTAATTTAAATATTACTAGCTAGTATTACATCAAATTTCTAATGAAGTAAATATATAGAGGATTTAGTAATATTTATTAGACCCTTCAATTAGTAGCAAAAAAAAAAAAAAATCACACTAAAGCTTTTTGCGACATATATGTGACATTTTTCAAATGACACTATAGACTATAGTAACAATTATATATGACACTAAAGACCAAATAAAATGTTGCTAAATCACTAGCTTTATAATGAAATACAAAATAAAACCAATAATTATTACACTTAAAATATAAATCAGTGGTATTTTTTAATGTCACTAAATTCAATGTCGCGAAAAGTTAAATTTGTTGTAGTGGAGACATGTTGTGAAGTTTGGAGCTTATTATTATATTTCATATATGAACTTTTTTAATTAATTAGATATAAAAAATTCAATGTAGATCTCTATAAATGTTGCAATAGGAATAAGCATGATAATAATATTGATTAGCAGATCTGGCAACAGTTAATTATCCAAGTTAACAGTAAATACAGTGTTTATCCCATTTATGTTTAACAGCTGGTCTTGTATGAGTCTATCTCACGGTGAGACGACTACAAAACAAGAAGTTTATAAACTAGCTAAAAGGTCTGTTATTAGGTTATTTAATTCAAATATGAGATATGTAATCTCACAGTAAAACTGTCTAATAGAAGTACAAAAATTTGTGTGTTTAACCTAAACACAAAAATTAATTAAAAAAGAAAAATTCAAAAGAACGGACCCATAACTAAGAACCCGGCCCGACTAGTCAGCATCATAACATCATTTATGGATTTTTAAAAGATAGTATATGTACATTTCCAGACAACGAATTTGAGTTATGTTTCTTGCTTTGTATCATTGTATGATGTATACTATTATTATTAGCAAAATTATCTAGAATAATTCAATTTATTTATGATTTTTTTACAATAATTTCACCTATTGATTAACTAATAAATAAATTTTAATTTTAAGGGGTATTTTCCTAGAGTAAGGTAACCAAATTTTTTTTTAAAAAAAGATAAATTATAATAAAATATCGAAAAAAATTTTGAAAAAATCTTCAAAAGATTTTTTATTCTTTTTTCGTGGATTACCTAATATAGCAGGTCATCGGGTTACCCAAGTTTACTCTTGGAAAATACCCCTTAAAGTTGTATTATTCTAGGTAATTCTTCCTTGTTATTCATGATTAATCAATAGATGAGATTATTGTAGGAAAATCATGAAAATGTTGTATTATTCTAGGTAATTTTTCCTTATTATTATTATAATTGGTAACAGTATTATTATTAAAAAGTATAATATTGCCAATATTTATATTATATATTTACATTTTTTCTAAGATTATATAGATATATATATATATATATATATATATATATATATATATATATATATATATATATATATATATATAATATATATATAATATATATATATATATATATATATATATATATATATATATATATATATATATATATATATATATATATATATATATATATATATACTTGCAACCAGAGCCGTCTTGGAAAATTTGGGGGCCCTGTGCTAAATTTGTTGTGTGTCTTATTTATAGTAAATATAATATATTTTTATCAATAAATTTAACATATTTCTTTTTTTTATTAACTTTTTATATACGGGAGAAAAAGGGGCCCTGTGCTAAATCATTAACCATTTATTTTTTTGGACCGGAAACTAAACATAGATTCATTAGCAATCAAAAAATTAGACCTACGCCCTTAGACTCATAATTATTCATATATACATGCATTTCATAAAAGTTATAAAAACCATATAATAGTAGTTATAGACTTATAGTACTCTCTAAATCAAGACTATTTTAACTAGATCTCAAATGCATATATATTAACTTGTAAATTTTTATGAATCTACAAATTTTTCTCAACTTAAACAAAAAATTCTTTATAAGAACATCAATAATAAACGTAAAAAGTGTTCAATAAAAAACATAATTTTATCTTTTAACTTGTAAATATTCATTGAAAATTAATAGAGTGAAAATTTTCAAAATTAATTGCTATTACGACACCATTAGGGATTCGGAACATAGAGTTGCGAGTCTAATAAAGCGTATTGATTCTCATTAAACAACTTGAAATACAACTACGTAAATAAAGCAAAACTCCAAAACGCAAATGTGAATGTTACAGCTTAATGAATTTTAAGTGAGATTATTTATTCACATATGGCAGCAGGTTGCGGGTTCAAGCCCTAAGTACAAATTTCTTGAAGATCAACTCAATCTAAACTTTAAATTCCAACCTATGATTTACTTCTACTTCATATACTAACAATTATTTAATATAAAAAAAGAAAAAATTGCCTAGAATAATTCAATATATTGATGATTTTCCTACAATAATTCCAAGTATTGATTAACCATGAATAATCCCAACATTGAGTTTACTCGGTAACCAGATGACTTGCTATATCAAGTTTTATTTTTGGTAAAAGGAGATAGATTATAATAAAATGTCAGAAAAAATGTTAAAAAATTGTTCAAAAAACATTTAAGATTTATTTTATTATTTAAAATTTTTTATGCAAATTTTCAAAATTTTTCTTTAATTTTATATTAATTTTCAATCTACTTTTTTGGTGAATTACTACTATAACAGATCATCGTGTTACCCAAATTTACTTTAGGTAAATACCCCTAAAATTAGAATTATTATTTAGAATATTATTCTAGATAGTTTTTTCTAGAAGAAATTTTATTACAACTTGCAAGGGTGTAGTAGAGTGAAATATTAGCAAAAATGAGTGAAAAATAAAACCGTTTAAAAAATTCATCCTTTCTATTGAAATTTGAAAATGGTGGGTGTCGTATGTAATCTAAATTTTCAAAAAACCCATTAACCCCACTTCCTCCATCAATCTCTCTCCTCTTCACTCACACTCTCATTCAACAAAACTGCTTTTTTACTCCCCTTTTTTTTTTGATTTTTGAATCCTAAATCAAATATTCTTACACCCAAAAACAATTTCATAATACAAAAAGAAGAAAACTTTGAAATACCCAAATAAAAAAATAGTAAAAAAATCATTTTTATCAGTTATCTCTTTGAAATATTGTAGTTTTTGTCCTTTTGTTTTGGAATTTTCTTTATCTACCCAGAAACTGTAAATCTTCACTACCCATTTCTTCTGAGATCGAGTTTGTTAATGTCACTTTAATTCCCCAGGTAATTAAAACTTCAAAATGCAATTTATATGCTGTTTTGGGTGTTTAAAGTTTCATTTTTCAGTACCAAGTTTTGATTTTTAGTGTTAGATTTTGTGGGTTTCTTGGTTTTTTGTCTAAATTGTTGTAAACTTATGGGTTGGATTTGAGATATGCTTAGTGGGTTTGGGATCTATGTTGTTGATTTTACATCATGGGTTTTGAGATTTGAAGTAGAATTTGGTACTGTGACCTAAATTGGCATGAATTTAATTCACTAGTTTAGTGTAATTTGTGGGTTTTAATAAACTTTAGTTTAAGCTATGACCCAGAAATGATTTTGGTTTGTTTGACTAGTTGATGGACTGATTTGAAGTTTTATTTTGATGGGTAGTTTATTAGGATTTAGTTCTTTTTGTGTTGATTTTCTTTACTGTTTTAGGTAGCATAGACTTTAAGAACAATTTGAATTTTCAGGTAAAGATGATTACTTTCTCTTTTGATCCATTTTACTTGTAGATATATTGTCTTCTTTGATCTGTCTAATTGTTAATTGTTGCATATTTTATGTGTTAAAAGGATGAATTTTCTATTGGAATTGAGGTTTTTGGGTTTTAGTTTTGGTATTGAGTAGAATATGTGATTAGGTGCAATTTATGATGGTAATGGAGAAACATTTTTGATTTTATAGGGAAATTGTAGTTTATTACAATGTATTTGGCCAAATTAAAATGTGGGTAAGTTCTCTTTTTATGTGTATTTGTGGTAAATGGTAATAGAGGGTGATTCTCATATGTAAAGATTACATTTTTTGGGGTCAAAATTGAGTTGAGATGCAGAAATTTGGGTGGTTTTTCTAGTATATTTGATATTGGTGTGAAGTTTTAATTTTAATTTTAGAATTTGATTTAAGAAAATTTTAATGTTGGTCCAAAGATTTTTGTGTTTTAAATTTTAGGTAGAGTTCAACTTTGGTTCAAAATCTAGAGATTCACAATTGTGAAAAATGAGATAGAATAGTAGAACTAGTAATGACATTTTGCAAGGCTAGTTTTTCAAATTGTTATATTAAATGACTCATTAAATTATGTGGACGTCTTATTTAAACCAAGGGTTAGTCGGAAACAACTTTTTTGTTATCACTAACTTGGGCAATGTTGCGTACATTGGACCCCACCTAAGAGGGAGCCACCTAATGACATTGTGGTATTGGAATGTGTTGATATGATTATGGTCACACCTTTCATACAATGCATTGCTTATAACTAACATTTTTCATCTTCACTTGCAGCTAATGATGGATGCTGATACTGATATTCACTCTGGTAAGGTCGGCATTGCCGATCAAAATGGTGTTCAATATGATCACTATGTCTCCAGGAATGACGACATTGCGGTGGAAGTTAATGGAAGCCCAGACAGCACGTTGGTGGGTGTAGGTCCTGATTGTGAATCAAACGGCAATGGAATCGTTAATCCTTCCAACTTAGAAGATGTGCATGTGGGAAACAATGTTTCTCCAGCATCTGAGGTACATTGCATCTCTTAGGGCTACTTTTATATGTATTTGTCTAGGAACCAACTCAACTAAAAACTTAAGTTGATGGTTGAGGCCCTAGGATATGTTATATACTCTAACACGCCCCCTCACATGAAAGCCCTTTGGGCTAGAATTGTGGATGCATCACGTGTCCTCATACATAATGCTAAATATTCCAACTTTAAATGACGGGTGGTTGAAATTTGAACCTGTGACCTCTTGTCATACTGGCTTCTGATATCATGTCAAGGAGTTAACTTTTCAACAACCGAAAGCTTAAGTTGATGGTTGAGGCTCCATGATATGTTATATAACAGTATTGCTAAATCCAAAGTAGCCTTGCTGCTTATAACGATTTGGTGGTTTGTAGGAAGTTGAAGCAACAGAAACTAATGCAACAAAGGAGCCACAGCCACCAAATAGCCGATTGAAGGGGAAAAGTGAGAAGCCTTCGAATGTTAAAAACGCTATGGCAACATCCGTTAAGAAGAATGCTACTAATAAAGAAGTAAAGGCTACTACGAATGGTACCGTGTCTAATAATGCACGTGCTAAACAGCCTATTGTAAAGGTTAGATCTTTTAACGACCGTCCTGCTACAAATACTAATCTGAACAAGGCTACAAAACCAGTATCAGCTACCAGTAACCCTCAAAAACCCAAGGTATTCTTATTGATTTTCTGCTCAAGAACAATATGATTTCCCTTTATCTTTTATTGATTTTCAGCTTCATATTTACTAATGGTTGGTACTTTTATTATCTATTTCTTGCAGCCGCTGAAAAGTGAAACGGCGTCTGTGCACTCTGAAGGAACTGTGTAGGTTTCACTGCTATAGTTTACGCACTTTTCTTGGACTTTTTTTTTTGCATACATCTATGTTATAACTAATAAGAGTTAGGTTGCGTACATCTGACCCTTCAAACCCCCGTAGGTGGGAGCCATTTAATAACATTGGGGTAATGGAATTTTGTGTTTGTTAGCCTTAACTTTTCTAAAACTATGCAGGGACAAGCCCAAATTGAAGCCTTTGAAGAAAGAACCCACTTCCAAAATTGAAAGAAATGAAGAATCTGTCGAGTATCCTTAACAATCTTGATCTCACACATCCTTAACGGAAATTAACCAAGACCGATTTTTTTATTGCTCATAATTTATCTGAGTGTATATGTCAAATTTTCCTTAAATACTTTACAGAAGCCCCACTACAGCTGACGAGAAGCACCACAGAGTGGGGAAACTTCCATCGTATGACTTCAGCTTTAGGTGTTTTGAGCGGGCTGAGAAGAGAAGAGAGGTTCGTGGTTGCTCCTGTAATTCCCGAGGGATTATTCACTTATGTTGAAAATGTTCTTAGCTGACTTGAGTTTTGTTCTTTTGTTAAACAGTTTTACACAAAACTCGAGGAAAAAATTCATGCACAAGAAGTGGAGAAAAGTACCCTGCAAGCGAAGTCCAAGGTGATGTATTGTTTTATGCCTATGATTTTTATTCTTATGCGAAGAATTGGTAGTTGCCAGTTTGTAAAACCAGCTACCGTCTCTGATGACGACGTTTTTTCAGGAAAACCAAGAGGCGGAAATCAAGATGTTCCGTAAGAGTTTAAACTTTAAAGCAACACCAATGCCTAGCTTTTACCAGGAACCTGCACCTGCTAAAGAGCTAAAGAAGGTAAGGCATATTTAAGTTTCTAACTCTTGATTGTTCGACCCATTTTATTGAACTATCAATGGATACCCAAAATTTTGTAGCTGCTTCTTCCTCCCCCTTTTCCTACATCACTCAGACTCACCAAATCGTAATTTTTTATAACAATTTCGTGTTTGGGAAATTCTACGTGGCAACTATGAGTTTTTGACTTTTCCACGTGGTAGACAAATCTTTTTTAAATCAGCATGTTGATCATGAGCTTTTAACTTTTGCATGTGGTAAACAAAAGGTTAAGTTCTTTGTTAAATTAAGTTGTCATTTCGAACATATATTTGAAAAACGTGCCCCATAATGCTAATCTCGGCATTTGTTTTTATGAAAAAAAACTCTTTACAATGGGTAAGCATAACGTAAATTTAACAAAAAACTAAACATTTTGTCAACCAAGTGGACAAGAAAGTTTAGGGTCACCATGCTGATAAAAAATACGTTTGTCCATCACGTTGGAAAGCAGAAAACTCAGGGTTACCACATGTAATTCACAAATTGTGAGAGACGGTCTCTTCAAGAGACGTATTAGATATATGGGCTGAATAACCCAATTAATACAGATTAAAGAGAAAATGAGAATGTGGGCTTCCTGTTTTGAGGTCGTCTCTTTACCATTCTTCTCTCAACATTTTTCCTATTGTGCCTCCGTGACCCCACTTGGCCAGTTGGCCTCATGATAAGCCATTCCAAGCTTTGACCCTTGGACCACATGTCTCTAGTTTCCCCTTGTTTTGTAAGACATTATACTAGTTCCCTTTTTTATGTGCGTCAAATTCCTTTTTGAGAAGTTCCCTTACTTGCTTCATCTCTTTTTGCATAGGATACTAAGCAAAATGTCTTTGATGTTCTTATATCTAAACCTTCCAAGGTCCCTACTAATTAATAAAATGACCTTACATGAAGATACTACGTAACGCAAATGGGGAAATTGCTGAAAGTACACCCTCCTTATTTTATGTGTCCTAGAGAAATCGTGCGATCTAAAACACGGTGGAAGTATGTTGGGCTATTGGCTTAAAAATTGAATTTGATTGTAAAACCGATAACCCTTTTATATATTATTGGCATCATTTGACTTCTGTGATCGAAAGTTGTTGGCTTAATCATCATCTCATTGTACAATTTCTAGTTTTCCATTGAGTATGAAGATATTCAAAGTATTGTTGACTTTACTCTTACGTTCTGTTTGGTTATAGTGGTAATTTTGGTGAGATGTGTTATATCGTTCCCATGGCAACGTAGGTCTCATCATCGAAGATGTTTTTCTTCAATATTTAACATTATTAATTAATACCAAATTAAAGGTCCTAACAAGTTCTTCCCGTTGACTCAGATACCAACTACACGTCCGAGATCGCCTAAGCTTGGAAGAAAGAAGAACTTATCTTCAGTGGAAGGTGAAGGAGATGCCGACCAAATCCATCGACCCGGACGTTTAAGTCTGGATGAAAAAGTGGTCACACAACCAATCCTCAGCAAAGGGCCTTCACCTGTTCCGTCAAAGCGGCCTCAGAGGAAGTCCCTTCCTAGATTACCCTCCGAGAAGACACGCCTATCAAAAACTGCTCAATCGCAGGATACCCCAATAAACGGGTCTCTTCCAATAGCGCACGTCGAGCAAGAGGGTCTTTCCTCAAACCCAGAATCCGCACCTATTGCTCGTGTTGAGGACGAAGAATCTCTCTCTAATCCAGTTTACACAGCTCCTATTGCTCATGCCGAGGAGGAAGTCCCAGCATCTGATCCACGTGAAGACGGGCCTGTTATCGAAGATCAACCCAAGCCCACAATCGACCAAGAGGTGTTTTAACGACATGAAAGAGATGGTGCAATTGGATTCGCCTCCACAAAGTGTTGGCTTAGTAAAAACACGAATGTGAAGTCTTGACGCAGTTTGTCCATAGTTTGGTGAGGCTTGCTTGTTCTTGCTTTTTAGACTTTTCGGTTCACTTATTACTCTGCATTCGCACTTACTCTGGTTTGTCCCGTTACTCTTACACATTACTTCGTTTTAGTGGTCTGCCATTGAAGTGTTGTGGGTAAATTTTGAGTTTTCTCGTACACCGGTTGTAGTTTATGATATACATAAATTAGCTTATGGGGGAGATGACTAAATTGAACAAATTAGTGTTTTATGTTTATTCATTGTGAATTTGAGATTATTTCTCTTCTTTTTCTTCAGCATCCCATAGAAATCTTGCATATGATGCCATAATGTAACTGCATTTGCATTAGTACATAGCTATATAAGAATATATGATAGGATACGAACGAGGAAACTCAAATAGATGTGCCTAAATTGACTCGATTTATGCGTGAATCAAAAACCCGACTGAACGAATATGATTGATCAGCATTAACTCGACTCTAACAGCCAACAGGTTTACCTGCTATCGGGATGACAAAGAACTGCTTGTCGAAAGTAATGCTCGGCTCGAGGAGCATCCTTGTTGATTTGCCAAATGAGTTCTCCATAAAGGGATAGTACATTCCCATCTCCGGATTTGGCTAGAATTGCTCTTTCACAATACTCTTCTGCCTTGCCTAAATCCCCTTTTACCTACCACAAAAACATCAAACAAGAAAACTTCAAATGCATGAGAATCTCCATCATTGGGAATCTAATCCGAGTCTGTCTAGGCTATGAATCGATGATCTGAGTCATCATAGACGAGTTTTTGACCCATCATATATTAGTATTGTAAATTCGCTTTGATTGCCATAGTTTATGCTTCTTACCTCTTTCAAAAATCGGGCATAATTTGCCAGAAGCAAGGCATTTTCGGGATCATTCTTTATCTTCTTCTGGTAATACTGATCTCTACTCTCATCAGGCTCACCATTTTTGATCATACATAATCTCGACATTCTGCTTCGCGATGAGCTTGTATTGATGGTTTGGTAAGGCAAATGTGAAACGAAAACTGAGGTAGTTTGTGTTGTCGGAAGCCCATAAAATGTTGTTCCAAGAAGCATTTTCGGCCCGGGAAAAAGCTTGGCTTGCTTATGAAAAATATAGGGAAGAAGAGTGACAAGAGAAAAATAAACCTAGAATTATGGTATGTTGAACAAGTTTAGTATCTTCTTTTATCCCTTCCTAGGTTCCTACATATAGAATCAAGTATACACTTTATATTCTAATCCAATTGATTCTTTAAGATATTCAACGATATCTACATGTAATTTCTTGGTCTTTAAGTCGAATCTTAAACCTTTTGATTTTTGATTGGAAATCTCGTATTGAGCGAATCGTCGAGAATGATAGAAAATTTGAGTTTTGTCTCTATAGGAGTATTTTTTTAAAAAAAGACATGAATTCCTTCCTTGCTGTAGGGAACTAAAATAATCTGTTAGTAACTATCGCAAGTTTAGACGCAAAAATGCTTATTTTGAAAAATAGAATTTTCTCATCATATTTTGGAAATATTTTAAGTAAAAAAATTATTTTATTCAAATTTTCGTGACTAAGTAAAAACATTATTTTATTCAAACGCTTGGAAGAAAATGTTATGTTGTAAAAGGAAGCCCATCTTGGCTCTCCAACTTTAGTGCAGAGGGAATACATCATTTGGGCCAGCCTTTTAAGCGATCTATAGATTTTGCCGTAAAATGAACCTATATAATTAGCTCATATTTCTAATAAATTAATAATTATTTAAAAAATAAATATTTTAAGACCGTAAATAATCATTCTGAGTCAGTCCAATAGTGATAAACTTACTATAGACAGTGTCTTTTGAAAATTTGGTATTAATTTATTGATTACATTTCGGGTTTCCATTTAAATGTCATTGGCTAAAGTTTTATAGGAAACAAACTATTTTTTTGGCATTATTAATATTAATTTGTTTTTCCGATTTGTAAAGAGAGTTAAAGTAAAGGGAAATATTTGTTTCTAAATTGTCTTGTTTTAAATCCCTCCTGGGTTTAAATCATGTTTGTAAATCATGTAAACGTATTATAAATCATGTTGTAAATCATGCTAAGTTTTTATGGTTTGATAAGTAAAAAGTTACCATGAAAAAAAATTTGGCAACCACCTAAGAGGACCAAAAAATAATGTGTAAAAACTATAAATTTTTTATTTATATTTATCAGATTTATGCTCCAATTTAGAAAAGACTCAATTCTGATCATGTAATTACTAAAAAGTTTTTTTCAGTTTTAGGTGAAACTCAAATGGATATGTAATAATTGGACTATCACAAAATACCACTTAGGCCCTGTTTAGTTCTATTTAAAAAACAAGTAATCAATAAAAATAAGTTTTAACCAGTAAAAATCAATTGCAATCATTAAACTCATATGCTACGGATAAGAATAAGTTTTAATCAATAAAACTTAGTTAAAATTTATAACTAAAAATTAATTTCAATCAGTAAAAATTAGTTACAATCACTGCAAAATAATTATAATAATCAATAAAAACTAATTGACTAATCAAAGCCTCACTTATACCAATTTTTTTTTTTTAGGGAGGAAAAGGCTATGAGAATCGAACATAAAATATTTTCTAAAAGTGAAATTTATTTTCTAATTAAGACAAAATCTGATATAATTATAATCGTAATTAATTAGTGATTAAGTTAGTTGTACTTGTATTGTTATTTATATTTTAAAATATCCCATTGACCATGTGAGGATGTTTACAATACATCTACTTCGATTTGAGCTAATGACGAATATTTTTTGAGATTACACTTTTAATAAAGTGTATTATTCCAATAAAATTTAATAAAAAAGATTGATAATCCAAGATTTTATTGAAATATATAAATATAATAATTTTGTCTTCATTTGTTGTGGTTAAGAATCTTCAATTAATTAAATTCATTGAGATTATAAATAGATGATTTACTCAACGTTTTGATATCTTTTTTGGTTAGCATAATCATATTCCAAATCCTTCATTATTTTGACTAACCTTTTTCCCAAGGAGATGCTTCATTTATTTTTGATCTTTTAATTTTAGTATTGATTCTCCACTCATTTAATTTTAAAGGGTTATTTTCAAAAGTTTACAAACAATTCTAAATTCTTAAATAGTGGTAATAAAATCATATGAATAGTATAAATTTTCATAAAAAAATATTGGATAAAAATCGAACGAATTGGATCCTATGATCGTGTGATCCTACGAATATGCATCAATGAGTTTCGAATTACTGATTGTCAATTATATTTGTTATCATTTTAAGTTTTAAGTTGTAAGTAAAACCTTATTTAACTCCATCTCTTACGTTTTTTGAAAAAAATACTTTTAATAATCATTTTCAAACAGCAAATCATGAAAAACTTGAATTTTATAATAGTATTGATATAATTATTTTGATTACAATTAGAATCGTGTTATGATTTTACCACCTAGATTCTTGAGCTAAGTAGGATCACACGATTCTACAACATTAAGACCATACCTACGATTCGAATCGGTCGCCTATTTTTGGATAGTAAGATCGTAGAATCGAGGATCAAAATCAAAACTCTGATAACTATGCTTAAATTATACTTTAAAAGTAATGAAAAAAACATATGAGTAAGTTTTGAGTTTGATTTTCATTTATTAATCCCCTTATTCTGTAATAAAAATATATTATAAAACAAATTATACATCTAATAATGAAATATAGCAATATACAATTGTAATAAAAATAAGTAGAGAGGATCTATTATGATCCAAATTATTTTGTAGTTGATAGAAATAAAATGATTATCAATTATTCAAGCATTGAAGTTTCCACTCTATGATTACACGGTTAGATATGACAGCCAGCAAATTCCATGTTCTCCTGTCTATGCACAAAATATGGTGGAAGATGCATTATGGATATAATTAGAGATGATCATGGCTCGAATCTCGAATCTTAATCGAATTTAACTAGAATCAAGCATAGATTTAAATTTATTTATTTTGTATGGATTTGGCGCATATCCAAAATTATAGACTTTGAAGTTTTGAATACATCGGATCTGATGATTTTAGAAGGTTATATTTGATCTAAATTTAATTATTCATACTTAATTGTTTTTACATTTTGAAAATCCAATTAGATGAAAAGAATTTATAGTTTGCTTATAAATTTAAATTGATCCACTTAATATTTTCTATTTTCTTCATTCTTATTTGTTCATTCTATTTTCCTCAAATGGAAATTCGATAAAATTCTTCCCTTGTGAATTTTTTCATTTTCACACAATATTTTGGACAAAACATAATACGTATACTATTTTAACTCAAAATTATAGACTAGAAAATAAGACTACATCTTGTCGCATTGGCTACATTGTAAAGGTTTCCGCAACATTTTAACTCAAAATTATAGACTAGAAAATAAGACTACATCTTGTCGCATTGGCTACATTGTAAAGGTTTCCGCAACAAACGAGCTGCTATTTCATGTGTGTTGTAAAAGTGCAAAAATATATTTTGAATTGTTTTAACTAATATTTAAACGTTACCATAAGAGCATTACCCACAATATCGAGTCACTATTTCTTTATTGTGATCGCAATTTGGAATTACAATTGAATAAAAAACAGATTGTAGCAAATAATAATCAGAAATACCATATAATAGAGATTTAACATTTTATTGATAATCATTTATTACATGTAAAGCCATTGCAAAATACAAGTCCATACAAAAGGTGCCTGTAAAAATGAAGTTTGGCAAAACTTAGAAAAAAACAATCACAACCATATAAAAATGGAGGATTGTAATGGCAGCCATAGCTAATGAAACAACTGCCATAGCCAAAGCTTCGAACGAAACAAGGTCACCATATTTCGAACTTCCATAAGCAATGGTAGTACTACAAACGCTGACCAGCGACCAACAACCACTACCATGAGCGGACGACTTGGTAAAAACCGATACTAAGACTCGATAAAAACATTAACATGATGAACTTGACCTATGCTCGAGCTAAGATTTTTTTTTTTTTTTTTTGAGTGAAGGTCCAAAACCCAGCAAAAGATGGACAAAGGCCGAACCTTTTGAACCCGGAAAGCGGTTATGTTCTCAGGCTTATACGACCGATAAAGAACAGATTTCCTATGTTGAGGAAACCTGCAAAAAAGGGATATGATCGGTCGTTCATCCTGGAAAAAGAACCATGTCTCCGGCAAAAGGTAAGGCTGTTTCGAAACTGATGGACCCAAAAAACTAAAGACGAGAACCTATGAACGAATCTTGCTAAAATGTACTTTTGAGGCTACTTGGAATCCCCGACTATCGAATCAAATGTTTTGTTTGGCTCTTACGAAAGGATGTCACACCTAAAAAGCCGATCCACGAGCATGTCGATGACTGTGGTGCTGATTGCGTTGCAGTGTTGGATGTTGAGTCCGATAAGAGACTGACCCAACTTCACCAAGAACGGCAGGCATTTGTCTGAGATTGTCGAGCACCCAGATAGAGAGAGGATCTGCAAGCTAAGCTGCTTTGAGCAAGCGAGAGATGCAACACCGGAATCAGTAACGGCACACTTAGAAACATCAAGTTCATTGAGCAAAAGGCAATCATCAGCAATAGCCATTAAGCTTGCATCAGTAACCTTCCCACAGCCTTCGAGGTTGAGCACCTCTAAGGTTCCGCCATGATATTTCGCCAACGCGATCACAACGTTGTCGGTCACGTTAACACAGCCCGAGAGACCAACTTTGATAAGACCAAAACCGGCATCACAGCTCTCGACGAGCGAGAGAAGACTGGCTTCGGTGATGGACGGAAGTCCATTTAAGTTGATGGATTCCAAATGAGGGCATAGCTTTGCTATCATGGCTAAGGTCATGTCCCCAAGCCCGGGGCAGTTGCTGATTGTTACTGAACGAAGTGGGGTGGATTTGTTTGGGATGGGGAACCCCAAAATCATGTCCTTAAAACCGAAGCAGCTAGACATAGTTAAAGCCTTCAACTTAGGACCACAGTTCAACAAGAGACCGATAAACCCGATTTGGGTGATCCTGTGGCACTCCTCGAATCGTAGGCTCTCGAGAGACCTTGCGGCTTTGGCAAAAGATACCAATCCATTGTCCGACAAGAAAGCGCACTTCTTTAGAACAAATTGTTTCAAATTGGGACAACCTTTTACGACAGCTTCAACAGCAACATCTGTGACTCCTCGGCATGAAGAAATGGTGAACGACTTGAGATGATGAAGACCCTGGGCATTACCCATGACCCAGAAACCCTTTTCATTCACATTTTGAAGATTTGAAATGGCAAGATCAGTGATAGCTTTTCCATAGTGACCGATCACAGCAAGAGAAAGATCGGTGACGTTCAAACCCTGAAGCTTAACCTTGGTGAGGACAAGCGAGGCCGATGACATCAAACTCGCAATACCCTGATCACCAACAAGTGGGCAGTCGACGACGGCAATGGATTTAAGGTTAGGACAGAACTTTCCGATAGCTTGCAAACCTTCATCACCGATAGACTGGCAACCCTCGATACTCAACGAGGTCAAACCCGAACAATTTTGCGCAATCGCAATCAAGGCCTTGCTGGAAATGGATGGGCAGTTGCAAAGGTCAAGTTTCTCAAGGCGATGGCATCTATTCGCAATCTCAACAAGACCTTCATCGCCAATGGAAGAAACGTTCCAAACGGAAAGACTCTTAAGTGAAGGGCAGCATCGAGCAACAGCCTTCAAACCAAGGTCACTAACGCCACGAACAGAGTTGGATCCCCTGATATTAAGCTTACCCAATTTACCACAACCACCACTGCCCACAGCTACAGCCGCCAATCTAACATCGGTGGCTTTCTTACCCTCCAAACTCCTCGTAAGACACCCATCGCTCTCAATCTCCTCATTCCCATCAACAACCATGTTCTTGTTGCATAGATCCTTGCGCGGGATGCTGCTCACGAGCATTAGCCAGCGCTTAGACACGCTAGCACAAGAACTCCTTTCTTGATCTCCGGGCAAACGCCTGAAGATCTCACACAAACACTCATCTGGGAGAAGATCAAGAGAAACTTGCTTTTTCTGCTCTAACAAGTCTTCCCCAGAAACAAAAGGGGCACTGATCCTAGCCCTTTTGTTAGGGAAGTAAACATCCACATGGTTAACAATACCAAGGGACAAAAAGCTACCAGCTTCCTTGGGGTTTGAGTATATTGATCCCCCATGGTGAAAATCATCATTTCCTGAGAATCCAAATAAAACTAAACTCAGTCTACAATTTTCCATAAGCACTACTTTTACATGATCAATTCCATTCAAACAAACTAAATTACAAAAAAAAAAAAAATAAAAAATATTCTAAATTAACTATATCATGGACAGATAACTTCAATTAAATCAGGATACAGCTCTCTATATATTGAATCATTTCATATAACACAAAGGTATTCATTATCGTACCCAGTATAATCCGCTCATAGAATCGATGATTTAGGTCTTGAATAAAATTAATCATGTAGCTTATCTCAAACCGATTTATACAGAAAATTAAAGTCCTTAACATACAGATTAGAAACATCTACAGAACAAAATCTCTCTCAAACAACACAGGGCAAATTTCATGTATTCAAATTTTAGAGTAATACCCAAAATCTAAAACCATGAAAAACAACCAAAAAAACCCTAATTTCAGCAATAAACAACCTAATATATCAAATTAGAATAAACCCAAAACAGCTAAAAATTAAAAACCCCAAATTCAATAAGATATAAATCAATAAATTAAGAGAAAAAAGAGAGATCAAAGAACATACCACTGTAATTGAAGATTTGAGACATGATGAAAGCTGAAGAACAACCTCAAAGAGGCAAAAAAGATGGGAACTTGAGAAGTGAAAGAAGCCACTAGAATTAAAACCCAATAACCCAAAAGCCAAGAAAACAACAAAGATCAATGAGAATTGTAATGGGTTTGCAAAATTCATGAAATGAAAGAATGAAGCATGAAGAAGAAAACCCTAAAAAGGGAAAAAAGGGGGAAAATGGAGAAATGAAGAAAGATGCTACAATGGAAGGTTTGGGGATGTGAATGTGTTTTTATGTTGTGAATGTTTAGGAAGAGAGGAAAGTGGGTCCATAAAAAATGTGTATTGGGTTTTTGGGTATAATTAAAAAAAGGAAAAAAATAAAAATGCATAATTCAAATACAAGGAATTTGGAAGGTGTGGGGGAGAAAGAGATGCATAGATACATCATACATGCAAGTTCAATGAATTGTGCCTAAAAATTGGAATACTATGCTCCCTTCCCTAAGTTATCACCAAATCTCCCACTTGTCTAAATTACCTTATTTTCTTAACTATAGTTGGAAGGTTTGGTGCAAGGTGTACTTTTTTTTAATTAAATTAAAATAAAAAAATTGTATAACATGATTTTTATTTTTAACTCCAACTAGGATGTTTCCATTAGATTTTCCAAGGTCTTTTTTAAAATATAAATTTTTACTTGAGACTGTTGTTTAGACGGCTCTCAAAAGTTCAGTTCAATTCTAAATATATATTGTTACAACTTTAAATATAGATTTGGGTTGACTTTTGAGAGTCGTCTTTACAAAAGACGGTCTCTTAAGAGAACACTTGTTTTTAAAAAATAATTTTCCAAGGTGTTTAATAAACCCATTACTTGTTAATAGTCATTTATTAATTGGAAAATTGACATTAATAATCCAATCTTTTGCTCATCGGCAGTGAAAATCTAACCTTTTGATTTTTTTTTAATAATTCAATATTTGTCTTTAGTTCGCTGTCCAAAGGTGGGATTATTCATAGCGGATGAGTGAAAGATTGGATTATCAATGTCAATTTTTCCTTATTAATTTTGTAGTTTTTTATTTCGCCTTTTCCACTTTTAATTTTTCTTTTTTAAACTTTTTTTTGAAGATTTTGAACTCTATTTAAGGAATTATGTTAATTATGTTTATTTCTTTAATTTTTCTCTATAAATAAATTAAAAGTAGTACATTAATAATACTTAATTTGGTTAAAGCTACTAGCCTCTATATTTCTTGTTTTTATGTTGCTAAATGTACTTTTTGACTTTTAATTTTTTAATTTGCATGATTATATTCGTAACTATTTTTGAGCCCTAAGCAAAATATAAAAAGGGTCTTTGTATAAGTAAAATTTCGGTTCTTTTTCTTCTCCAACTATGCATTATATAATTTTTTTTATCACATTAATATTAATTAAATATACAAATTTAAGATCAAGAGCGATTGTACCTTAAAATTATCCTAAGAACAATCCTGATAATTATAAATAATGAAAAACTACTAATAAAAATATTTATTAAGACAATTCAAAAGTATGTCACCGTGAGATTTAAAGTTGTATCTATATGATTAGAGTGTAATTAAAATGAACTCGAAATATAAATGCGCATCTTTTACAAAACTAATTAATTGGGGTAAATAAAAACAATGATAGTGCATGCTAAACCTAATGAAACACACAATGATAGTGTATCTAATATGAAGCTAAAACCATGATACACATTGCTAATGAACCAATTCTACCTAAAAGTTTTTTTTTTTTTCATTTTGTACAGTTGTAGTCACAAGATAACTTATATTTTCAGTTACATCCTCGCACATAAAAGCCCTTTGTATTAGCTAGAAAGTATGAATACAAGTTATCATCGACGATTGTCATCATATGTTTCACTTGAAATGAAAAGTAGTTAGCTGCTAATAATTGTGTTCTCTAACCTTAAAATTAACCAAACCAAAATCAAAATTTAGTTTGAATTTGAAGTTTAATTTTTTCAAGAAAATATTCCTCAAATAACTTAACCTAAACATCAATCACTATAGCAAATCAAACTTATCCACATAGTGAAGTTGAACATGTCCAAAATCAAAAATTGACATAGTAATAACCAAAAAATTACAATTTGTTGTTCAAGTGGTGATTGGTGAAGCTTTATTATTTTGATATGTTTAGTACTTTCTCCGTTCCATCTACTGAGTGTAATATATTATGTGGAAAAATATCATTATCAGTAGCAAGTATTATGGAACGGAGAAGTATAGAAGTTTTTTTTTTCCTTGTTTCATGTTTCATTTGGTATTTTGGTATTTGCTCTCTTTTTACTTAGTTTTTATTTCCTACCCTCTATTTCACCTTACAAATATGTAAAAGTCCCATCACAATGAACCAAATGCTTAAAATTATATCAATAGTGTTTAATAGTCTTTAATTAAGGTTAATATTCTTAAAAGTTACAATCATTTTGTTTATGAAGAATTAGCTTAACATTGTACTTTAAGTATATTATTTGATTGTCTTTACAAGGAAATTTTACGCTTAGTAAGTTAAGCTAATGTCATCTGGTCAAAAATTTTAATTATATTGACTAATAGTCAGGTTGGTTCAGTATAAATATAATACTACAGAAATAAGTGTTCGACCCACTATATAGTACTGCAGAAATGAGTGTTCGACCCACCTTATATTAACATCTTAAATTCGCTCTTGATTGTCAACCCCTCATCCAATAAATCATTTCATCAATTAACATGGTATGCTCTACATCTCTTAAATATGTTTTGAAATTGATCATCTTCTAGATGATGGTGATGCATACATGTTGAATATAAGCATGGCTTATATTACTAGCCCCAAAAGAAGTTTGCAAGCTTTTGAAACATACCCCTTATGAATTATGATCCCCACAATACTAAAGTTGAAGAAAAGTAGTCATCCCATCAATTCTTAAAAAGAGAGCAACATACATGTATAACAAGTAAGCCAATGGGCAAAGAGACCAGAATTGACATTTAAATTTTGACATTTTTAAAGATGCATTGTATTACTATTATTATTGATCATGATGATGGTCATCAGCGCACATAAAGACGGGGTTTGGAGGAATATATCTTACCCGTAACTCCTCGAGGGAGAGGATAGAGGACAACGGGCAAACAATTAAAACTCCAAGTAGAAAGAGCCCTGCCAAATGAGCGATGAGTGAACCCAAAATAACATGAGAGAAGTTACCTGCAACATACAAAATAAAATGGACTAGAATTGAATCATAAGAAAAAAATAAAGTACATATGTAACGAAATTGAGAAAGAAAGTAAATTTAAAAAAAAAACTACAACGAATAAAAAGGGGTAAAAGGAAGGGGGCTATCAAAAGTTCGGGACACCTTCAATTACTTATATCCTTCGTCAGGTCCTCATGGAGGTGCAGCTCATACAAGTCGATTTTTATTACTATTCTCATGTTCTCTTATGTCTACCCCGACTTCTCTTACCCTCTACTATGAGGATTTTCACCATTCTCACGAGTGCGTCAACTATGTTTTTCATCGATGTCCAAACCACCTCTACCTGTTTTCAAGCAAATTCGACGATAATGGAGCAAACCCTAATTTCATAATCACATCTTGGTTTCTAATTTTGTCCATTCTCGTAAGCCCGCTACATCCATCTTCTGTACTAAAAACTTTTTAAGGGACCAACATTCCGTCTCATATAGCAAAGTTGGGTTGATCACAACTCGATAGACTTACTTTTTAGTCTAGAAGGAAACTTACTTATCACACAACTCCCCAAAAGTCGCTCTACACTTAACCAACTCACTTGAATCTGATAGGTTACATCTTTGTGATCGATCTCCCCGGCCATTGCTTTGTATTACAGATCATAAATATTTAAACTTGGTCTAACAAACGACTACATCTTGTCTAATATTACGTTTTAGTATGCCTTATACGCAACTTTTTGCTTTCTAAAATTTCCCTCCACAACTCTAGTTTTCTGTAAGCTTCTTCGCTAGATTCTACTACAAGCACAATATCTTCAGCAAAAAGCTTGCAACACGACAATTTCCACATAGTTTTGGAAAGTTCATCAATAATAATGGTGAAAATGAATGGATATAGCGTCGATTCTTACTGTGGACGTAATTTTATTGGAAAACGCTTTGTTGTCACAACTGGTGTTAGGATTGTGTTTGGATGTTGTTTGTGACTCCATCATTCATGTAACTTATTGACTCATATTATTATTATTATTATTATTATTATTATTATTATTATTATTATTATTATTATTATTATTATTATTATTATTATTATTATTATTATTATTATTTTCTCTTTGAATTACTTATAAATCTTAGACTATTTAAGTCATTGAAATTCGGATCAAACGCGTAAGTACTATAATAAACATGATCAACTTGGTCCGACTTTTTTGGCTAGCAACTTCCTTGTACCTCCCCGACGTATATTATAATTGTTAGATTACTATAACTTATTTTCGGTCTTAAATATCGGCTTAAATTTTTGGTTGAGTTGCTTTTTTTGACATAGTATCAGAAGTCAGTGTAACAAAAGGTACTGCTTCGAATCTTACCAACCCCTCACTGAAGGTGGAATATGCAGCGCCAGGTATAAGAAGGGTCCGTGTCACATTCACAATTCTGCCAAAAGACTTTTGTGTGAGGGAGCATGTCAGAGCACTATAACATATCCTAGGGTCTCCATCGTCTGCTTAAACTTTTGAAATTGTCTGCTTAAACTTTTGATTGAGTTGGTTCTCTGAAAATTATACATAAATTTTCTAAATACATATACATACCATCATAAACAGTAAATCTTGTTGAGTTATAGAATCTTCGTTTATATAAATTTTCCACATACTTTTTCTTTTTTAATTTTTTAAACTTGATATGGTAGGTGGAAATTCTACATGAAATTTCTGCGTAATTTATAGGTGGAGTTTTTAGTGTGGGTCATTTTGAAGGTTTTTTTAAATATTTAATTTAATTTGATTAGTATTGTCGTCCTCGTGAAATTGCTAAGCAAATGATTCAAATAATAGTGAAATTAAAGTATGTATATAGTATTAAATGTGAGAGATAATATAGATGAAAATTAGAATAAATAACCAAATTGTTCCACCATGATTCCGTGACCTTTTTGCACATAAAACATTAGCAAAACATTAGCAAACGTTAATTTCAAAGTTTTAACGCAGTTGTACGTCTATTTATGCGACTCATTATTTGAAATGCCATCAGTTTCAACCTTTTCCCCCCCAGAATATAAACCCAACCTCTATCATCTTTATGTGCAAACGTTTGTTAACGTTTTTATGTGCAAAAAGGTCACGGTGGAACAATTACGTAAACCACAGGATTACCGCGAGAATTTTTTAAAAGTTTTGGATACTATGTGAAAAACTCTATCTTTATGAATTAGCACTATTTTTCATTTTGATTTGTCCAATCAACTTGCATCATTTCATTTTTGTTAATGATATCGCTCTATTTTTAGTGAGCCACAAACCTATTTTCTTCTATAAATTTAACCATTTATTTCTACCATTTATTTGTACTTTATCTTATTCTTTATTCACTTTCCCTTTCTGCTAAATATACAACAAAAAAATTTGGTGTTAATTTATAAGAATAGAAGAAGTATATTTTATTATTAAGCAAATTGCTTAATTAAGTAACTTTTTATATTTTGTAATTTACCATCCCAAATTTTAAAAGGTAATTTCACCTAATAACCTAATTAAATTTTCTATTTTTAACATAGTAAATGACTCCGAACTTTCAACCTTTTAATGTGATATACAAAGTATTAATTAAAGTACTCATTTCAAACATAATTTTGAAAAGCATGTCCATTAAGGGTGAATGTGACGTTTGTTTTTATGAAAAAAAATCATTATAAAAAAATAATAACAATAATAATAATAATAATAATAATAATAATAATAATAAATAATAATAATAATAATAATAAAAACTTAACTTTTTGTCTGCCAAATAAAAAAGTTAAAAGCTCTTAATCACCAAGCTCCACAATGAAAAGTTATTATCCAATTTAAAATGTCATTAAATGAGGGGCGCAAATGGATCATCATCATCATACCCAGTGTATCTCGCTCATAGAAAACTATGATCAGGGTCTAGACAGGGAAGAACGACGACAACTCATACCCATAAAGGTGAGTGTGATCAAAGAATCCCCCGACTCGAGAATGGCCTTCGCAAAAGGCAAATAAAGGAAAAGAAAGGAAAGGACCTTCTCGGTATTCCGCACAAAGTAGGGTCCGAGTGGGTTTTTTTTTTTTTTTTTTTATAATTAAATGATTCTTTCCTAGGTGGTTCCCTAGGTACACTTAAGTATCCTAGTTGTATGTTATCTTACCAAATTTGTTTCACCTGAATCATTCTTTTTATCTTTTTATTTTAGAGGGGATTTTCCAGTTAATCCAAGTTGGAATCTGTGTTTATAAATACTAAATATATATTCAACTTGCTCAAACAAACAACAAACGAACCAAATAAAATAAAGTACAATCATCACATTCTCTTATGTCCTTATACACGTTGTGAATCGCATGCCAAAGCTGGCAATTTATGCAACTTGAAAAAGATCACACCCCCTCCTACTCACAAATTTTTGTGAGAGACGGTCTCTTTGAGAAATTATCTCTAAATAGATTGGCCCATTAGAAAAAATATAGAGTAAATTTAGACAATAAGCTTTAATGGATTGGGTCTGAGAGACATCTCTCAAAAGACGGTCTCTCAGGAGACTAGCTGCCTACTCTATAGGTGTCCCATTTACTTTTGGGACACTATTCATCTATCAGTCTTAAATTGTATGTTATTAGTAATCTATAGTAAAATATAGTCATGTGAGATCTCATTTGATTCGTTTTAATCTAAAGTGTATTAATATCAACTTTTCATAATTTTTAGTTATACATAATTAGATATATTAAAAATTGAATAAGTGCATTGTATATAGTGCGTAAAGTGAAGAGAACTCTTAAGATGAATATATAGTAGGAGATACTAATACTATATATCATTTTTCTAACTGAATACAATAATATGTACTATATTACATTTAGTTATGTTTATCAAATACAGTATATACCCAATGTCTTTTAAAAACTTAACCTAACTTAGCTTTAAATTTAATCCATTAGACAAGACTTTAAAGAATTATTAATATTTGTTATTTTTCAGTACTTTTATTATATTTTATGACTTTATTCCCATAAAATAAAATGTAATCGCATGAAATTTTATTTATTTTGTTTTATGTAGGCTTTATTAATATTAATTTAACAGTTTTAATTATAAATAATTACAAATTTTAAAAATTATATTAGTTCATTATGAACAAAACAATTGGGAAAGTTAATGTGATCATCATTATCATATCCAGTATATTTCGCACATAAAAAACTATAACCATGATCTGAAGAGGTAAAAACGGCAGCAATTTATAACCATATAGAAGAGTACGATAATTGTGAAATTTAATGTGAATAAGAATATAGGAGGGAGTATTTTGTCCTTGAAGAGTCCAACTTCATCCAACGCATTCTAATGAGATTTTCCTTTTTTACCCCCTTTGCGGCTTAATCAATAGAGTTTGATTCTTTACATCTAACTAATCATGGTCAAGATCACTCCTCATATTTAATTAAGATATTATTATATTGTAGCGTAGACCGAAAAGATAAAGACTAGATGTGAATCAAACTCAACACTTTAATGAGAAAAGTAGTACACTCCAATCGGATCAGTATTTTCAACTTTTTTCATCATAATAGATTAATTGATGAAACGTATTAGATGAAATTAAACCCAAAATCTCTCAACTCGTTTTTCGAGTAAGATACTATCTAGATGGATTTCTTTACTAAATTATTAATTAAAGCAGTGTCGTTCCTGGCATTGTATGGGCCCTAGGCAAACTGAGAGAAGTGGGCCTTCTCTATGGTCTATGGAGGGTCAATTCTAAACTTAAACGGGTGTTTGGAAAAATAACAAAGATGAATCCTATATATTATAATTAGTATTAAAAATGTAGACGTATCATATAATTCTTAAATGAGAAAAAAACTACTCATAAATTGCAAATTTTAATGTGTGTACTTTCATTAATCATCATTTTCTAATTTTAGGGCCTTTTTTAACTATGAGCCCTAGGCAAATGCAAATGCATATCTTGCCTATGATCAGTAACGGCACTGATTACTTAATAGTTCTCATGCCCTACATTAGCGAGAGTATTCAAATAATCAAACCTTGGTTTGCATGGGTCAAATTAATATAGTTTATTAGACATTGCTTTAGGAGATGATTAAGACTTAAAACCATGATTAATGATGATAGGCCATATGCAAAGAATTTACCAAGCTTGACTTAGTTGGTGTAAAACATATCTGAATTTGGGTCCACCTGAATCCGATTCAGATTCAACGTGTTGTCATTCTTAATTGGTGATTTGATATTCTCGCAATGAGCTTCACAAAATTGAAAGTGCTTTGATATTAATAATTATATAAAAGAAAATGATCAGAATTTAGTAAATACATTCTCCACTTTCAAAAATCTTTAACTCTTAAGTTTCTCGTTAATGGAAATATTTAATCGCTTAAAAAAACTCTAAAAAAAATACTAATTTTAAAAAGTTAATATTAAAAAATATATATTTTGACAAATTCTAAGAACACACACATCTATTTTCATAATGTATAAATTACTAATATGATTAAAGAAAAGTGTACAAATAGTATTATTTTTCTATAAACGGGATACACTGAGTAGGATGATGATGATGTAGAAATAGTGCTTGATATCGAATTGATGCACTTTTTGATGCAAGTACTCTCTAAGTCTCTATCACAAAGTATTAGTCTTGTATTTTTAAGTTCGATATATTAAATTTATTTTATTTTTATATTGTCTTATATTTTTTTTAAATTCTTCTCTACATATTTAATTTATATATATTTTCATCTCAATCTTTTAATTTTTATAAAATATATGAGCTTATAATAAATTTTCTCTAGGGTTCCCTACAAGATTTGATTATTATTGGTCTAATTAAATTATTAGGTTGATTAGAAGAATAATTTGACACAAACATGTAGTATTACAACTAATTAGAAAAGGTTTAAGATTCAACAAAGTGTAGACGCGTTTGGATAGAAAAAAGTGCTTGCACCATTAACGTCGATATTTGATTAATTAGCTTACAAATTCATAATTAATTATTACATAACTATTATAAAAACTCGTGTAATGCACGAATTTATTAATATGTATATTATATTATCGTGATTAAATTATTGAGCATATGTCGATTTTAAACCAAAATCAATTATTGGAGCTTTTTCAAATTAGTTACCACATACATCACTATTTCATTCATTTAAACATATTAAAATTTAGGTAGGTGTATAAATTATATAAATGTTTAACTAAATTTAGCTCTAATTTATCATCATCATCATCATACCCAGTGTTCCCGCACATAGATACTCTATGGCCAGGGTCTGGGGAAGGAAGGTCGACGGCGTCTCATACCCATAAGGAGAGGGCGGTCATAAGAGTCCTTCGGCTCTAGAGGAGTCTTCAAGGATAGGACCTGCAAAAATCCGAAAACCTGCATCTTACATCCACGTTAGCCAAGCATAGGGATTATTACTCTAATTTATATAAAATCATATTCTAAATAAGGTAATATTGTAATGTAATCAACTATCATCCACTAAAACCATTTCATTTGTCAAAGCTTTTAAAAGATAATATTTGTCATTTTCCAACATTTTTATTGGTATGTATGATATGATGATCTGATTAAACAATGGTATGAACCCATTTATTTTGGCATCAATGGGAATATAGGATAATCCCTTAATTTTGGTATAACAATACTCCATATTGTTAAGTCCTTTGATTAGAAAATCAAATATTATATCAGTCGAAAAAAGTACCACCTTCTCTAAACAAAGTCTTACTTATACGAGCAATGTGATGCTCAAACGAACATAATTTATTTATATAATTGCTCTAATTTTTATTAGCAGCTACATATTTTCTCCTCACAAGATATAATTATCCGTAGCAACTAATAATAATCACGTAAAATATTTATTTTGAAAAATCTGATCTTGAACTTTATGAAACTTGAATCACAAGGGTTAAAATAATGAATTTTAAAATAAAAATTTTTATATTGAAAATGACAATATTTGAACTTCTCTTTAAATACTCTAAAAAATAATTATGAAATAAGTTTGCAAGCAAGTACCTTTTTAAAAAATTAGTGTTACAATTATTTTCACTAGTAGTAGTTGATGAATTAATGTGCCCACTTTATATCTAAATGGGATACTTCTGTTTCTCTTCTATTGTGCACACTCCTATACCACATACACTATTGACTACTCACTAGACAACTCTAGTTTTCTTCAAAATGAGTATATTAAAATTGTTATTATATATATATATATATATATATATATATATATATATATATATATATATATATATATATATATATATATATATATATATATATATATATATATCAAGTTTCAGTGAGAACCAAGTTTATATGAGAACTGTGAGAACCAATTTGTCTAACAAAAATGTGTTATATTTTTACTAAAAATGTGTTACTTTTTGACAAAAAAATGTTACTTTTTTAAAAAAAAGTTGATACTTTTAGTTTAAAAAGTGAATTTCAGAAAAAAAAAATTCAAAAAAATAAACATAATAGAAAGTAACATGTTTTTTCTGAAAAGTTTCAACTTTTTATGTAAAAACTAAAAAGTAATAACATTTTAGTGAGTTTTTTTCATAATTTTTTTTTTGCCTAAGAGTATTATCTTTTTTTTAAAAAAATAGTAACACATTTTTATCAGACAAATTGAAGTCATTTTCTTAGTTTAAATTTTTGTATCATTTTCTATTCATAGAATATATAACTATTTTAATATTTCAATTGTTCTAAAAATAGGTTAGACCAAACGTTTCCTTTAATGCAAATTTATAGTGGTGTCATATCTCAACCAATCTATGTTACCTCCACCCCAACATGAAATGATCCAATGGATCTTTCATATCCAATCCCTTTCCCACCAAACCCAAATGAAAATATATAGTCATATTTACATTTGGATTATCTTATTTACCACTTTTAATTTATATTTTATTCTTAATCCACGTATAAAATATAGTTAACTGAAATTTTGTATGATTCGTTTTAACATAAGATTTATTAATATCCAAATTTTATAATTTTTAATTATACACAATTATTACTATTAAGTATTGAATTAGTGTATTGCAAACATGCAAAAAGCAATTGGGACATTTGAAATGAAATACAGGGTGTATTCTTTTTTTTTTGCCAAAAGATTTTCTATTAAACACTAAATCAAACTTTACAGATGGGGTAATCAACCCAGATTTCCAAGGGGATCCCTATCATTGCATCAGTGTGAAAGAATAGCCCACCTTCTAGGAAGGGTTTCTAATCCTCACTCTTCATGTGCACAGGAGCCACTTGAAAATCTCAAAAAGAAACCGCCACATGCGGCGATAGCCCATCATTGCATCAGTGTGAAAGAATAGCCCACCTTCTAGGAAGGGTTTCTTATCGCCGCAGGGTGTATTCTTTCGTCCCTCTCTTAGCACTATTTTTCATTTTAAAGTTATACCTACTCCTATTTTTATCCTATTCTATATCTAATTACTCCTATTTTTCATTTTCGTTTTTCAACAAATAATATTAAAAAATTTCAAAAAAGCAACTTTTCACCTACTGCTCATCATTGCACAGTAACTTCTTAATCTTTGTGCCCATGCAAAGGTAGGAAGTAAATCAGAATGGAAGAAGTATTAGTTTTAACCTCCCATCACTCTCTCCCTTTTTTATTTTAAATTTTGGGACTACTATCAATCTGATGTTGATAATAAGCTCCCAATCTCTTTATTTTTGCTTTCATACTCTATATATTAAGAGTTGTTCTATCATTTATTGAATTCCATATATCCATATATTAGGTTTTGATGTCACTCAGTGAGAGTTTAAAATGCTATTGTTAATTCGAATAAAAAGATATGTAACGTCATTAAGTGTATCAATTCTGCTAATACAATCAATATTATCAAACTTATCTTTAATTCAAAGCCACACCAAACCTAAAGACCTCTTCAGAAGAGGCTATATTAAACAACGATGTGATAGGCGAAAGGTTTTTGTGTTAGACTTTCCTTATAATGTTCACGAGTTTTTACGTATAGAATTTTGTTACATTAAAATTATTATATATTTAATCGATTATTACTCTATTATAGAACTCGTATGACATTTTTATCAATATTGTATCAACAAAATAATTAACGACACAATTACAATAAATTCGATAGAGTAGACTCTCGATCAAATAAATGTTGACCAACATAGAATAAGCAAAGCTAATACTTGATCATTTTTTACATCACCTTACCATTTTGAACAATTTTTTACATGAGCTTTTTAAATGTGATTCGACCCGAAAACCTAATTCGAAAAATATGTTATTTTATCAGGCTTACCACCGATAATACCCAAACCGAAATTGCACCCGAACCAGTTGATGAATGAAATTAGAAAAGTAGATCCGAATTGTGACTGATTTTGACAACTGGCATATAACTATTAACCGAGATTAACTTAAATATCATAACATGAACTTTTACCTTCAACAATACATGCTTTCCTAACAGTTTTTATCACAAAATAGATCATCAAAGAAGATACCCAATAACTACTAATCATGCGACGACACAATATTAACAATCAAAGCTAATCGTAAAGTTTAAGAGTCGATGAATTTTAAAAATTAAGTCGGAATACAGACCAGTTTTTGAGAAACGATTGTGCTGTCGAGGCGATTATATAGCTTTGCTATTTACCTCCTTTAGGCACCAAACCTTTACAAAATACGCACAAAGATGCGAAAAACAAGTTATCAGTTTCCCAGTTTTTGGAAACGGGATTGTTCAATCATATAAGCCTTCTTGTTCCCAGACATCGACAAGAAAATCTACCATTTCCTGCAGATGAAATAGCAATTAGGTGTCGGGAAAGAATCCCGATTCAAAAACACGACTATTGTAAGAAAAAAAGAGAAAGAATTGTTTATGTTTCGTGTGTACTTACGGGCAGAGGAATTGGTTGCGGAAAAGGTTTATTCGTCCCCAGTAGAGTCTCGTACGTGGCATTCCAACTGCACAATACAAATAATTTGTCGATTATTTCGTAGAATGCAGTAAGAAAAAACTTGGGTGTGGTGAATGAGCGCACACAAAAAGATCAGATATACGAATCAAGGAAAATTTCTTGGAGCTTATCACGGTTGACACTGCTGAATTCGGGCAAGAGTATGGAGAGCATATTTAAAGCTGGACGAACTTTTTGGCAAAATTTCGGGCTTTGGTCTAGTTCAAACGTAATTTGCAAGCTATTCAAGACCTGGTTTGAATTGATCCAAAATCGTCAACTTGTGGGAAAAAATCTCGGCCCTTGATGAGTAATATATCGTATGTAGCCAAACTAATGAGTCAAGGTTAAACGAGCTGCCTATCGGAATGGAATCTAGTCTATCATTTGATCGAGCTAACAATTCTAATACACCTTGACCATCATGACAATGTAAAACCCAAGACAGGTGAAAGGAACGATGTTTCAAGCTATTAAAACCATCGTTAACAAGACTAGTTTACGAGTTCGGGCAGAAATTCACTTCAAAATTCACCTTCAAAAGCCCACAACAAGCAAAAGGAGTTATAAACATATATTTCAGTCTTAAATTGATCACTTATTATAACCTTAACATGATTACTTACAATCTTAAATTGATCAATTATAATCTTAACGTCTATAGTCTTAATGTGATCACTTACAATCTTAAAGTGTCCAATTAGGAAAATAGGTTTATTATATGAACTAGTCTCATGATAAGACAGTCTCATACAAGACGAGCTGAAATTCCGTTTTAAGTATGTCTCCTAGAATTTGCTATAATTCTATTTTTGGCTATGACCCACATTCTTTCTTTAATTCTCAATTTCTCATGAATCTCACCCATATACTTGACTTATATTTTCATCAAATCTACACATTTCTCTCAAATCCCCATAAAATACACCATTTCCCCAAACACACTTTATACTTGTAGCAATTCTTTCGGGACAGAGGGAGTAACTAGGAAGACTATTGTTAATGAGCATAGAACATGATGTCTAGTTAATATCTTTTACCCGAGCGCTCTCAGTAAATCAAGAAGTTTTTGTATCATTAACCTTCCAACACTCGACTTGACCATAAAAACCTTTCAAGAACTCCCATCTAACTTCCTACAAAGTTACGACAGTAAAACTCCCCCTTTTCCGTTTTTTCTTTCATGATTCAAATGAGTATTCCACGCCAATCAAATTTAGAAGAAGCCACATACCAAACTCAATTCAACACATATCAAGCTTACTTTTTGAAATCCAGATTTTTTTTCCATACCTTAATCTGGGTTCGCGCATTTTTGGCTGGTTACGAGCCTTTTTGTCACCAACCCACTGCTGCCTTATTTGGGTCCATAAAAGAAGGCCTGTGAGCAAACAATTTCCTCGCATCAGGTAAACTGACTATTGAAGTCGCAATGATAATGAGCGTTGAAATATGAAACTAGCATAACCACTTTTTTTTGATAGGGAAATACGATACACATTTTACAAGAGCGAAAGATGGGAAGAGGGCAGTACCGGCACAGGGCATGAAGAAATACGAATCAACTTGCAGCTTTTAGGGACTTGGGGTGGAACACAAAAAGAACAGAGAATTTTTAAGCTTACCGTTATTTACAAATTCAGATGGATTGCTAGTGCTTCCACGACCACCATGAGGTTCAAGGTTCTGATTGCTTGTCGATGAAATGCTTCTTTGCGACTGAACTGCACTATTGTCCATTTCATATGTGCTACTACTCCAAATATCTTCAGCTATGCTCGATTTCTTAACTGCTCGACCTTGTATTTTCAGTCCTTTCGAAGGTTCGTCCACAGCGATGATTAGTTGGGGCTTAGTACAACATCCAAGACAACCTCTGCTCTGTTGCAAATCAGGCATTTAAAAAAATGATTAGTACCATTTTCTCGTTTAAACATTCAACCTTGCAATTGTCATGTAAAGCATATGGATAAAAAGTTATTAAACTAAAGTATCGTAGACATCAAACTTAGGTATGATGTTATAACTTGAATATGAAAGTAATTTTTCAAAATTACAATTGAAAGGTCGGACATTCACATTGCAGCTATCTAATGCTTAAGGCAAACACTCGGCAACCACCTCCCCTCCCCCGAAAGAAAAGGTTTTAGAAAGCAATAGCACCAGTGGTCAATGGAGTCTTCATGCAAGTTCAACTTGACGAGAAAAACCCACGTAGGGAATCAACGCACACAATGTAAGAACGTTTGCAAGACGTTGAAGAGACCTGCCAACAGCTACGGGGTGCATTAGGGAAAGTAGTGATGCTGGCCTTGGAGTAGGTGCGAGTGGGTCGGGTGCTCGTCATGGTTGGGACGGTGATACGGGAGGAGGATTCTTAGTGGGTCAGGTGGATCCTGCAAATAAAACCTATCTAGCTTGTTATCATCTTCAGCACACCACTAAAATTCGATCAGATTCTTAGAGTGACATGGTCATTACAAATCTACGGTAACTCGCTTGTAGAAGGAAAAGCCAATTAAGACTAAAATACAAGTTCTTTTAACCCTAAGTGCCTATACATACACAAGACCAAATCTCTTTGGGGCACTCCGCATTTCCAAGCTGTCTTTTGCAATACCCTCTGTTTGGTCACCATTTCACTATATAATTTTGAGTTCCAAGAACAACTCTATGCCTCGAATATGAAAAATTCATCGAGTGCGTTCACAGCAGACTAAATAAGTGCATGCTGTACAGAGTAATAATCAATATAAAAGTGGGACTGAGGGAAAGGAAAAATCTTTGAACAAGTCGGAGAGAATGTTTGGAAAACGATTTCGAGCAATAAAGGACCGGATTATGACACACGGATATATAGGAAATAGAGGGACAACCTAAACAAGATTATGATATTTAGGATTCAAGCTCAGCTCAGTAGGACAGATGTGAACAAACAGACGGCCGATTAAGCAAGCACTTACGGTCGAAGACGTTTAGAGAACACCACAAAGAGAAAAGACGGATCCAATGAACGGAAATTAGAGGCTTAACGTCACCAATAGATCAAATAAACGAAGACAAACTTTTGAGAAGGAACAATCCAATGTTCATAATGTATTTTTCTTCCGGCACAATACCAAAAACTCCTCTTCCTTCAATTAGCATTTAAAATCCAACTACATACCATAGTGTGCCCCATTGACTCGAAAAAGCTCTGAAACGTTTTTGAGTCAATGGAGCAAACTCGAGTAGGCATCCTAAACTCTTAAAATGATTTACCTCTCTTTTATTCAAACTAATTAAACATAAGTGTATTTGTGCACCACATACAATGAAAACATCACAAACCAAAATTACTAGGTTGTTTTTACCGGTTAATTCGCTTTTTTAAATTCGCGATTTGCTCAAAATAACCCTAAAATAGCCCAAAATCAACCGTAATTCGTCTTTGAATTCGCCATTTGCAAGGAGAATATTGAATCATGTAACAATAGTGTTGAATCAAGCCCGAAATCTCATGTCGATGAGAGTGAGTTTGATCACTTGGTAGCTTATGCATTATCTTGTATTGAGGAAGATAATGTGAGGGCAAAGAGATGTGATAGCTTGACCTTTGGATCACTTGGTGAAGTGATCAAGGTGGGAGAATTTATGTGCTTTGATGATGGCTATGGGAAGGTCAAGGAAGTGGCTAGGTCGTGTGTGGATCGAGGCTCACTAGAGGAATTTAGGTCTCTTGATCATGGCAGCATCATTCGAAGACAGCAAGGGCAAGGGAGCTGCTGCTCGACCAAGTCGAGTCAGTAGGCTCGACCACAGAAGAACAGCTCGACCAGATCAGTAGGTTGGGGACACGGGCTCGACCGGGTCGAGCGTACCAGCTCGGGTCGAGCGGTACTATTGCTGACTTCTCTGACGCTACTGTACTGATTTGCGGGTAACTTGTATTGGCCTTGTTTTGCTTGGGGTTTTCTTGGGCTCCAAGCACAAGTGTACTAGGTTGTTCTAGAATATTCTAGGGTGTTTTGTGGGTCTATAAAAGGACACTAAACACATAGAAAGATTATTGTAGACATACACAAGAGTGAGATTAACTTTGTTGAGAGTGTTTTCTTACTTTGTTTATGTAAGTGTGAGAATAGCTTTGATAAGGTGTTAATCAAAGCTATTAGAGTGAATCATTATTGTATTGTTGAATATATTAATGATAAAAAGCTTGTTTTGAGGGGGAGGTATCCTAAGATACCTCATAATACTTGTTGTTTGCCATTGTTCCATTAGTGCTCTGTTTTTAGTGCTTCTTCACCATTGTTTCTTCTTGTTTTTCTTTAACCAAAACACAAGCCCATTCACAACAATTGGTATCAGAGCTTTAGGGGAGATTCTTGGGTTGTTTTGTGGGTGAAAGTTAGAGTCTTGGTAAGGGAAACAAGATGGGAGATGGTACCAAGTTCAACATTCCATTGTTTGATGGAAAAATGAATTTTTCGGCTTGGAAGAGCACCGTAGTGGATTTATTGGTGCAACAAGGGATTGATGAGGCTCTTTCAAAGACTAAGCCCTCATACCTTGATGAAGGAAAGTGGATGGCAATGAAGAAGAAGGCGGTGAGTTCTATCCGACTTGCCATTGCTCTAGAGATCAAGTATAATTACTTGGATGAAACCGACCCCGGAGAGTTGTTGGAGAAGCTTCAAGCCGTCTATGCTTCGAAGTCTTTGACCAACAAGCTATGCTTGAGATGGGAGTTGTATCAACTCATGAAGGAGGAAGATACAAGCATGCAAGACCACATCAACACATTCAATCAATTGGTGTGTCAATTGATGAATGCGGATGAGAAGCTTTCGGATATGGAGAAAGCACTATTACTCTTGGCTTCTCTTCCTAAGAGCTACAAAAATGTGGTTCAAGCCTTGCTTCTTGGGAGGGACACAATCACTTTCGATCAAGCCCTAGCCGCTTTGAGAGAAAATGATAGGTTCATGGTGAGGCATGGTGAGGGAGATGAGAAGAAGGGTCATGGTGAGGCTCTATTTGGGGAAAGCTCAAGAGGTAGGTCTAAGGAGAATTTTCAAGCTAAGGGGAAGGGTCAAGGGAGAAATGATTATAGTAACAAAGAGTGTTACTATTGCAAGAAAAAGGGGCACATACAATCTATGTGCAAGGAGATGAAGGAGGATCTCAAAAGGGGAAAAGAGTTGAGGAATGGAAGAAAAGATGAGAGTAATGGGAGTGCAAACATAGGGCTTCTTGATGAAGAAGAATATGAGGGGGCTTTTCTAGTGGAGGATAGAGAACCTCATAAGAGTGAGTGGTTGATTGACTCCGGTGCATCTTTTCATGTGTGTTGTGAGAAAAAGAAGTTTTCTAAGATTAGGTATCTTGATGGAGGACTTGTGTCTTTGCCTAATGATGAGAAGGTAAAGATAGAAGGTGTGGGTGAGGTAGAGATTGAGACACATGATGGTGTCAAGAGAGTTTTAGGTGGTGTGAGGTTTGTGCCAAAGCTTGATTGCAACCTCATATCACTTGGAAGGTTGGTGACCAAGGGATGCTCTTTTGAATCCAAAGAGGGGTTGATGAAAGTCATCAAGGATGGTCAAGTAGTTATGTTGGGAAGGAAGACTAGAAATAACTTGTATGTGTTACAAGTAGGTGGTGGTTGTCTAGGCCACAAGAATGAGAGCAAGTCATCTAAGAAGGGGTTACTTGGAGTTGTTAGGAGATTTGGGCTTGAGGGGGAGATTGTTGAATCAAGCCCGAAATCTCATGTTGATGAGAGTGAGTTTGATCACTTGGTAGCTTATGCATTATCTTGTATTGAGGAAGATAATGTGAGGGCAAAGAGATGTGATAGCTTGACCTTTGGATCACTTGGTGAAGTGATCAAGGTGGGAGAATTTATGTGCTTTGATGATGGCTATGGGAAGGTCAAGGAAGTGGCTAGGTCGTGTGTGGATCGAGGCTCACTAGAGGAATTAAGGTCTCTTGATCATGGCAGCATCATTCGAAGACAGCAAGGGCAAGGGAGCTGCTGCTCGACCAAGTCGAGTCAGTAGGCTCGACCACAGAAGAACAGCTCGACCAGATCAGTAGGTTGGGGACACGGGCTCGACCGGGTCGAGCGTACCAGCTCGGGTCGAGCGGTACTATTGCTGACTTCTCTGACGCTACTGTACTGATTTGCGGGTAACTTGTATTGGCCTTGTTTTGCTTGGGGTTTTCTTGGGCTCCAAGCACAAGTGTACTAGGTTGTTCTAGAATATTCTAGGGTGTTTTGTGGGTCTATAAAAGGACACTAAACACATAGAAAGATTATTGTAGACATACACAAGAGTGAGATTAACTTTGTTGAGAGTGTTTTCTTACTTTGTTTATGTAAGTGTGAGAATAGCTTTGATAAGGTGTTAATCAAAGCTATTAGAGTGAATCATTATTGTATTGTTGAATATATTAATGATAAAAAGCTTGTTTTGAGGGGGAGGTATCCTAAGATACCTCATAATACTTGTTGTTTGCCATTGTTCCATTAGTGCTCTGTTTTTAGTGCTTCTTCACCATTGTTTCTTCTTGTTTTTCTTTAACCAAAACACAAGCCCATTCACAACAAATAGACTTGCTCTACTACCTACACAAGTACTTTGTAACTAATGCCTAAACTCTAACCCATTTCTCAAAATCTAAACAAATGAAGGGGGAATTTGAAAGTTGAAACACTAAAAATGATGAGAAACCTTACATTAAAAAGGATCCTGCATACATTTTTTAACTTAGCCATCACCAAACACGCGAGAGCGCCAAAATACGCGAGGGAAAGCCCAAGAAAAGAACAACAAGGCTTTCTCCCTACACATTTTTCAATCTCAATCATCAAACAACATCTTGAATTCATATCTTGTGCCTCAATGGAGCAAAGAACATAGAGAAAGTGATGAAGAGAGTGGAAAGGGAAAGAAAGAGATGGTAATGGTGCACCACAAATTATGATTAAGCATCTTAAGAATTCTCAAAGCAACCCAAAAAAAGTCTTATGTCTCTCAAATCATGTGTCACAAGCTACCTCACAACACAAGGAACAATAGATTCCAATCCAATGAGCAAGCAAACTTGAGTTATACTATTCTAGCATCTAAAAAACACTAGGTCAAGGGAACAACATAAAACCATCTTAATTGGGAAACTAATATATGTGACACACAGCTGTAGAATCTTGTATAGTACCACATTTAGAAACCATTTAAGCTTATGGGTCTTAATATTTATACTTATAAGTAACCCAAAACCTAAATAGACCTTAAACACAAAAGGAAAATTAGCATATTCAACAAGACTAATAAAAAAAGAAAGGAAATTGGGAAAAACCAAAAACCCAATTCAAGATGAACAAAATTAGAGTATTTCAACCAAAAGGGCATAAATTTGGGGATATAAAAGTAAAAAAGATTCAAGCTTTGAACAATATTCCCAAAAAAGAAATTGAAAAAATGGGAAAAACAAAAATTAAAGGAAGGAAGAAGGAAGAATGACTCACCCCATGCATGCAAAGATGTTAAAAATCCAAGCAGGAAATGATGATGATGATGATGATGATGATGATGATGATGATTCCTAAAGTTGCAATTACAGGAAGAACAACCAATAAATAAGGAAAACAATTAAACCCAGAAATTTTTTTGTTTTTTGAAATTAAACCCAGAAACTGAATAGCTCTATTAAAGAGATCATCATATCATACATTCATACTTCATATAAACCAAAACCCAAAAAAAGGAAAATTTAGTGAACAGTGATGTCTATTGTATACTGGTTGGTGATATTATCAACAACCCAAATAAATAAAGATTCAATTTTTTAAAAGAAAAAAATTTATACAGAGATGGAGAAGAGATTTTGAAATTTTGAGCTAAAAAAAAAACAATTTTAGCAATAAGTTTGATTTGGTATGTTTCCTCAACCCACAAATTGTGTCCTTTAATTGGTTTATTTATTATGCCCTTTTTGTGTGGTAATTTCAATGACCAACAAATAAGAAGAGAGGAGGAATAAAGTTTCAAATAACAAAAAAATTATTTGTGAAAAACTGAAAAGAAGGAAAATGAATAATTTACTTTGTTGCACTTTTTTTTAATAATTACTGAGGATAATATAATTTTTTTTGTTAAAATTCTTATAATAATATCAATTATTGATTAACCATGAATAATACCAACTTAGTGGTGTTTTCCTAGAATAATATCAACTTTAGTTTATTAATTAATTTACTAACTTTTTTTGTCTTATAAACAACTATAGTTTGATTTTTAACATGTTAGGGATGAATTTTCTAGAAAAATACTTCTTTAAGTTGGTATTACTCATGATTAATCAATAGCTGATATCATTGAAGAAAAATTAACAAAAAGTTGTATTATTCACGGTAATTTTTTTTATTAGGGGTTAGGATGAGAATATTTATGAATAAGGGACATAATAAATAATCTTTCATATAAATAAAGAGAATTAAACTCGTTATTACAAGGTGAAAACGAAACGCAGAAAATTCTAAAGCCAACTAGATTTATCTCTTTTCTTTATTCTACTTGGAGCATTTATAATAAGATGAGGTTTATATGACTTACGAGTTCTGTCGAATGTAATTTCTAAATTAAATTTTAAAATTTTAAAATTTTAAAATTTTTATTACAGTTGTTTATTTGACACTAAAAAAATAATTTGAACTTTTGAGCATATATATTGCAATCTTAATGAGACAAAAGAGTATAATTTTTAATATTTTATCAATCAAACAAAACTCTAAATATAAATTTTCTTAGATTTTAAAATTTAAGTAATACTTTAAATTGATATAACTTTTCATTATTTTTACTTATTTTAGTATAAATTTAAGTTGTAATAAGGGGACTGAAAAGAGCTTTAGGAAGTTGGACATTCAAAAAGGTAAATGAGGAATATAATAGAAGCCACATTGTCAATTTGTCGTTATCAAGTACGAAAATAAATGACTTTTTAAGTAAATTTTTTTTGGATGATCAACTATACCAAAACCTTAATCTAAAATTTGTTTAGCTATGTAAACTAATAGATTATTTTTAACGATAACCCACATAGATTCTTCTTCACCAATCTAAATTCAATCCAAATAACTACACTCTCATCCAATCCAGATTCGCGACCTTTGAGGAGAGGCAAAATCAGATAAATAATCAATTACGAGCCAATCTTGAACGAGGGTGGAATCAAATTGCAGCTAATAACTATGTGAGGACCGACGACAATACAACCAATCGAACAAGAAAGACAATTATTTCTCGCATTCATGCAAGCTCATTATGCGCAATCATGATCTAGGCAGACTCAAAGCGACTATCATTCAAACAAAGGGACCAAATTTCTCATTAGCATTCCATGATACTAGCATCCATACAACATTCTAAAGATTCAAACAACTCTACCCATAAATTTGTTCTTGTGGCTTGTAAATCGTATCCGAAAACAACCATTTCGAAAGATTTCAAGTCGTCAATATCGGAGGAAGAACATCAGATTTGCTCCCAAGAACAGAAGCTTTAGTATCAGGGAAAAACTTGTGGGCATCAGAAAGTATGGTAATGTTTCCTTCATTAGTAACTTCAACAGGATATCGGAGGATATGACCAGGCAAGTCTTGATCGAAAGCTTCACTCGAATAAATTTTCCAATTATCCTCAGCAATCATGTTAACTTTTTGCATACATTCGAGTGTTTCGGGGTACAGAAATGATGCATCAAGCAAATGAAAATGCTCGTACCACAATGCCATACGAAAACCGAATATCTGACCTTTTGCTGGCCAGTTTGCTGCTAAATGATGCGGCTGGTAGGCTCCCATCGCTATTTCTGTGTCTCTTCCCCCGTCCATTGATCTCTGGTTTATGTTCGCGGAGCCAATGATGATGTACTCATCATCAACTGAATGGCACAGACATAAATTCAATATCAGTACAGATAAATACAAGTATGAAGAGGCATAGAGTGACAAACTAAGATGTTGGGGACTTAGGGTTTGTGAGACTATTGCATTGTTTTGTTGAGATTAGAGTCTTAGGAATGTTTTTGTTTGGTTTAAATGCAAGAGTATATAACATATTTTGGGGTCTCAACCATCAGTTTAAGCTTTTGGTTGAGTTGGTTCCTTGACATGGTATCAGAAGCCAGCGTGGTCGGAGGTTATTGGTTCGAATCTCAACCACCCCTCATTTTAAATGGAATATTAAGCGTCAGGTATGAGGAGAGTCTGTTCTGCATCTACACTTCTAGCCTAAAAGGATCTAACATTAAAATACAAAAGATGGACACATGGAATTTAGGCTCGAACGTACCTAGGCACATACATAAACACAATATCAGAAAAAAATACGAGTATGATAGAGGCATAGAGTGACAAACAAAGATGTTAGGAGTAAGGTAGCAGTGTAGATAGGTGTTAGTTGTCTAAGTAGTTGTAGTTGTATAAGTGTAGTTGTTAGATATTCTAATTAGTTGTGTAGGTTAAATATTGATCGGTGAAAATAGCTGTTGATATATGATTAGTTGAGAATAATGAAGAAAAATTCTTAAACTAATACTTTTGATTTGGCATGCTACAAGTTGTAACGTCCTGAAACTAGCTACATGCGCCACTATATCCTACCTGCTAATTTGTGACATTTTGTAAATAGCGTTTTGGGCTTCATTAAACCACTAAGATCTACTTAAACCGCTACGCTCAACACACCCTATGTTGCATTGTTTAGTTGAGATTTTTGCCTGAGGATTGTTTTTATTTTTGGGTTTTAAAACACAAAAGAAGATAGACATCTTAACAAAGATGGCAGAACTTAGAGGAATGACACAGTCCAAATAATGAAGCTAAAAATAGATAACTCAACCAAAGTAATAAGTTGGCAAATAAGTCAGTTTAGCATAGATAAAAGAGAATGGAACAATAAGCACATATACCTATCATCATTTTGGCATGAACATAGATCATGAAGCGTCGATTTTGTTGAGCTCTGGCATAGTTAGAATCCGGTGCTGGCTTCTCTACAGGTTCATACTCCCCGACCTTCAAAACCTCTCGATTGCCAAGACAGAAAAACGATAAATAATCTCGTGGGTGTGCATCGATCTTCATTCTTTGTATAGCGGCCGCAATATCAGTATACATCATCTCCATTGTCCTCCTCTGCCAATACAGAATTGCTTGAACAGGAGCACTTTCAGGTTCTCCTTCAGGCCACATAGGAATCACAACATAAACGGAAAACCTTTCGCCAGCTTCAATCTTGCTGATAATCTTTAATGACAATTCTTTCGGTATGATATGCAAAGCATCGATATCTTCATCGGGTTTCCAACCATAAGAACTTCCAAGAAAGTACTGATTTTCAATGTATATAAAGTTCTTCGCTCGTCTTATGGCATTTATGTATCCGTCCTGTATGCTGCGATCTATGATGCTATCCTTATCACAAACGAGGCCAAGTCGATCCGCTTTTTCAGGATCTGACGGGAAGCCTACCCCTTGTTCTCCATCAATTACCACTGATCCTCCATCAATGGATCTGAATATTTGAACATTCCAAGTTTCTTGGTCTTCTACCTTAACTTCCGATGGTTTACCTAGTCTTTCGGCAAGCTCATTTCGCGTATACAGGAATCGTTTTCCCACTTGTTTAGTCCATCTCTGCTCAAAGTTATACAGCACATCCCATGCGACAGGGCCTTCTAGTCGACAATGAATATCATGCCATGGCTCTCTTGGACCGCCTTTTTGTAACGAAGATCCTGGGAAATTAGGCTGATGAAAGTCGTCCTTGTGAACTGTGTTCAGAGTCCCGAAAAGGGAATGGTCTTGGGTGTCGTATCGTCCACCGCAAAGATCGATACCTCCAAGAAAGCTCACAATTCTCCGCCCTTGTGACTCGGGGCTCTCATAATCAACCACAACTGTCTTCTGATGGTGTGTTAACACAGTATCAACCTTCACACCCTGAACTACACTTCTTTGATCAGATTTCCGAGGACACTTGAAGCAACATACTTTTGTGTTTTGAAAGTACGCGAAAGTGTCCTCATCGCGGGTTCCCATTAACCCTTGTTTTTTGTATGGATTTGAAGTAATATCATCCCAAACAAGTACAAGAACTCTCATGTTTGGCTCATCGGCTTTCTTTTTCAAAAGTTCTCCTAGCGTAAGGCTAGCAAGAACCTTATTAGAGTTCCGTATTAAGGTAATGTTGGTGTCAATCGACCATCCAGCTATGTAAATAAGGTACTTTGCATTAACAATAGCATCAAATATATCTTCCCAACACCGTTGTGCATCATAAGTCTTGCCTCCGGGAAGCCTAAAGTCGAGGGTGAACTTGTCGGACACTTGTGCATCTTGGTAAAACGAGACTTTGCAACCCTGTCTCTGTCTAAAGAAAGTGTGAGGGACTCCTCCATAAGTTGTAGCTTGGATGCCCCGAGACCAGTTTGGATCTAGAGAAACATCTCGATATTGTACATTAACATAAATTTGGGATCGTATGGGCTTACCACTCTCATCGATAATTTCAAGGCATCTTATCACTGGACGACCCATATAGACTTCCTCGACAGACAAATAAGCTCTTCCAATCAAGGTAGCACTAACAGGATTTTCATCTTTGACAGTAAAGATGATGTTTGATACTTCATGAGCACAATAGATGTGAAAGGACTGAGACCATGAAGGATTCGAAGGAGTATGAATTATTTTTGTGCGCGCAACTCTCGCCTTGTCTAGATCAACTGTGGCATATAGTCTATAGTCCATCAGTTCAGGCTTGCAGAAGCAATATGCTTTCATTCTGAACAAGAATGTTTGCCATACCCTTTTTGGATCATCCATACCCTACTTGTTTCCATCAAAAAAGAAGAATTTCACAATTAAGGATAATCTCTAGCTATGTCCATGAATTAATCTTACTCAAAGTGAAAGAGAATGAAGATAGAGTATGAATGATTCTAAAGCCTTGTTTCTGGTGTTTAGTTTCAAGCAAAAGAGCAAAGTAACTTAAAACACATGAAAGAATTTACATTTTGTATTGCTCACACCAGGGCTGGCTCTGAGTTTTTAGGGGACTTGTCGAAAAATAAATTATGGGCCCTAATATAAATATAGATTAATAAATACGAAATTTACAATATCAAAAAAATGTTACATACTAACAATTGAGTTCGATATTATCCTTTTTTTATTTGATAATCGTGATTCGTGCATTCATATTTCAAAAGTTAGTATACAAAGTAACAATTATCAGTAACAACTAACAACACTTTGACTTGGTGGTTAAATGCACAATTTAATTACACAAGTTCTCAAGTTCAATGCATCTCTCCTCAACAAAAAAAGGCACAATTTATCTACTTTTTACGTAGGCCCTGAGCACAAACCCTTCTTGCCCTTGCTTAGGGCCGGCCCTAGCTTACACTGTAGTAGAACTTCTATCCTTTTGATATAGTCAAAAATCTATAATCTTTTGGGTTTAGATCACAAAGCACTAGTTAAATGCCTTGTTAAATGATATGAGCTTCTTATTCATACGAAGGGTTTGATGTACGCAACCTTGTTCATATTAATAATAAAACTAATAAAGAATTGTTTCCAAATAATCCTTGGTAACAAACGTCATGTGCAACTACACATAAATAAGAAGTGGACATAATTAACGAGGGGTGCAACATAAATAAATAAGAGTTAAAGATGTTGGCCATATTTTATTGAAATCCAAATCTATATCTATGCTCTACTCTTTATAATTCAATATTTCTATCAAATTGGGATACAGTTAAAACAGTCAATAACAATACTATATTGGATGCAATACTACTTGGCACTTGCTATCATGCAAATATAGATGTCATAAATACCCATGACCTTGTCAACATAGCACTACCACATTTTCTAATATGGTGCTACTACTACATAGTCCAAAATAAAATAAGCTTGTCAGAGGTGTTCAAAACAGACTATTTGACACTTATTCGACTTTTTAATCAAATTGGATTTGACCCGACTTCAAAAATGAATTCACAATTACACGGACATCAAACTTAATTTTAAACCGACTCAAAACACTTAATTCGAAAATAACCCGATAACCCAAATAAACACGTGCAAGCCAATAATCTAAAAACAAGGTCAAGGATAGATGATCATGCACTAACCTGTCTAAAGGGAAACCCACAACCCAAATGCAGCTTATCAATCCCATCTATTTTAGCAGTAAGAACCCCATGAAGCAATCTGGTCATATCTCAAACACTAACCAATCCCTGAAAATTCAATAAACAATACAAATTAGCACATTACAAGAAAACCCTAGAAAATATATTGTAAAAATAGATTGAAAAAAACAAGAATTAGAAACCTTTTCTCCAACTTAAACCTAATTGCAGTTGCAGAAAAATCGGAAGTTCTAAAGAACTAGAATGTGCCCAGAAAATTTGGTACATGGAAACTGTATAAATCGATAGAAATAGGTAGTAGAAGAAAACCAAAATGTCGATGAATAAGCTACGTTGGTGCAAAGTAATGGATATCTTGGGATGATTCTTCATTCTTCCTTCATCTAATTAAGAAGATTCTCTTATCAGGGAATAGAATTGAATTGTTCCTCGACTGTTTCTAGAAGATTCTTTCCTTGCGATTGGGTAAGATAAGAATTATGAAAGCCCTAGAATGGATAGTATGGTTGCCTATGTTTTAGTTCATCACAAAAGAGCCAGAATTTTGCTTTTTAGACGTGCTTGGTAAACAATTTTTTATGGTTTTGCTTTTAGGAAAATTGTCAAAAATAATTCAATCTTTTATTCGTTCGAGAACAATTTTACATAATTCAACCTTTTATACTATGTGTTTGCTTCCGGCATACCCAATCACCTAAACCACTATAATCTCACCCCTTAAACCTCTACAACTGACAACACCACCCCTTTCCTCACCCATAGGGTATGCTGGAGGCAAATACATATTAAAGATGAGAATATTAGAAAGTAATTAATAGGTGGGTTTATTCACGGTGGATGAGTGAAATGTTAGATTATTTTCGACAATTTTTCCTTTGATTTTTTGTTTTTGACTTTCGGTTAATTAATACTCCCTCCGTTATTTGTTTATCTTTCACATTAGATTTTTAAGGGGTAAAAGTGAGATAAAACTTTCCAAAAATAAAAAGTATTCTAAAGTGGAAGAACTTTTGAAACTACCCGTTATAGTAAGGTGGAAGAACATAAAAGAACGGAGAGAGTAGTTAAATAAAGATCAGTAAATAATTTTTTATTCAATCCACTTTGCACTAAGCGTCTAGCTAGTGTAGTTCTTTATATCTCAATGTAAATTTCATTAAATATTCCCTAGCTAGTATTTTTATGGGAAAATATCACAATAGAAAAGTACTCATAAGTCTACAACTTGTAACATGTTTTCGAGTGACCAAAACTATTGCAAATCAATCTTCAAAACAAACTACAACTTGGTGATCATCACACGTAATAGGAAGATTTATTGTCATACACAATTTCATACAAGTTTGTTTATTTGTAATTTGTGTATTGTATTTACACCATTTCATATTACTAATAAATATGGACATAGAATATGATTTGATATGGGGGTTTATGTATTAAATTCAATAATTTTTCGCAGTTTTCCTTTTTCTTTACTTTTACCTTGTTTAGGTTATTTTTATGTATTTTATTTAACCTATTTGTAAGTCACTTACTATGTTTATAGTTAGCTGATTCTTATGCTTGGCTAACGTGGGTGTAAGATGCAGGATTTCAGATAGTTACAGGTTCTTATCTTTGAAGACCCCTCTTAAGTCGAATGACTCTTTTGACCGCCCTCTCCTTATGGGTATGAGACGTCATCGATTTTTCTTCCCCAGACCCTAATCATAGATTTGTCTATGTACGGGAACAATGATGAATTTTTAATAGAAGTAATTAGAAAGAAATAGGTTAAGATGGCATATAAGTTCAAAGTTATTGAGCCCACATGAGCTTTATTTTATGGACAATAATTAATAAGTGGACTCATGGCAACTTCTACTTCTAACTAATTATTTTTGAAATATATGAATAAATTAGATTAAATTATAATTTAAGTAATGAAAATGTAGGAGTGTGGTCGTCAAATTCAATTGATTTAAATTAAAATTAATTCTTATAAGAATCTAAAAATAGGTTTTGAATTGTATGTGTATGTCCTATTTTTTGTTGTATGTGGATAAATGACGATAAAGTCATAATAGGAGTAGTAATTAGTATCATATCAGGAATAGGTGATTATTAAATTCATACAATAAAATATTTTACAAATTCTTAAATTAGATAGTCTCATAGTGAGATTATCTCTATTGTTATGTATATCTAGTGTTTAAAGTGATCACTTACAGTTTTAAAGTGATTAATTAAAAAAATTAGTTAATTATATGAATCCATCCCACGATGAAATATTTTTACACAAGACGAGTTGAAAATATTTTGGTTAAAGAATATACTTCATATTGTTGCGGAAAATTACAATTTAAAGTTCACCTTTTGATTAATGGGCGTGTTTAGCAAATAAATGTTAATTGGGATTATTGACTGATGTTGTTGCCCGTGTTGACTAGACTAAAGTATAGGGTATATAGGGGTGTTCAATGGGCGGATAAGGGCCGGGCCGGGCCGGGCTTAAGTAAATATGGGTCGGGCCGGGCCAGATAAGGGCCCTTTAAAATTAATATGGGCTTTAAATGGGCCAGGCTTTGAAAGCCCGGTCCGGCCCAATCCGGCCCATTTTTACTACTAAAAATATTTTTAATCCCAATTTTTCAATTTATAACAATTAAATTATCATTTATAATAAAATATTAATAATTTCATTGACATTGTCATTTATAATATTTAAATTATACATTAATTATGTTATTTACAAAGGCTCGTTTTCGGCCCTTATTGAGCCCTTTTATAGACCGCTTCGTTTTTACATAAAGTAAAGCCCGTTTCCGGCCCGGCCCACTGATCATTTTAAAGTGTTGGCTAATAAGGCAGCTATTTAAGCTAACTGTAATAGAGATGTTTGACAAAAAATTATAGGTTAGTTGTTGGTTGTTTATTAGAAAAAAATATGCTAATAGCCAAAAGCCAATGAAAAAAAATCTACAAAAGAATATTTTCTTAGTTTTGACTTAAAAATTAGATTTTTAGCTGGTTTAAATATCATTTGCCATCACTACAAATAATTTTGCTTCTAACCACACTTAATTAGCCAGACTTAATTAAGTGTGGTAAATTTTTGAAAGTTATTATAGGTAAAACAACTTTAACCACACTTATATATAATAAGTGTGGAAAAAATAACGTTACTTATAAGTGTGGGAGAAAACAAGTTTAGAGATGTTCAAAATTGAAAATTAAAAATCAAATACCAACTAATTCGAATCGAATTTTGTAACCGAATACTTTTTAACACCCCTACTATTACTAACCATATATAGTATTTGTCAACAATCACCATGTAATGCTACATAACGTCAAAAGCAATATTCCATTCTACAAGAATATTTGTTTTATATATAAAAAAAAAGTTTACGGTGAAAATTGATTTAACACCTTTCCAAATTAGTTAAGATATATGCTCAATCAAGGGTTAAGAATTGTGCTACTAGTTGATTGTGACTTATCAATTTAGAGCAAATTTTATATGAAACTGTCTCATAATAAGACATATATATACAAAGAGTAAAAATCTAAAAGATTTTTTTTTATATTTAAAGTAAATATTTTAATTAAATTAATTAGATTGTTTAACTTAATATAGAACTGCCTTATAAGGTAAGATTGTCTTGAATGAGAATTTGTGATAAATTAATTTTAACATTGTGAATGCCTATTAATTAGGGTAAATTTTAGTGTAGTTGATAATTAATTAATTTGTGACTAATTAAGGGTGATAAATCCCTCTCACCAGCTTAAGTTAACACACAAACATTTGCATTAATGAACTACACCTAGTTTCTAGCTAGTGACCATGTTATATACTTCGCATATATTCATTTAATTATACTATGAGTCTATGACAATATCACAGCTTATAGAATAATATTTTAGGAAAAAATATAGTCATTAACTAGTTTTCTTATAATAATATCAATTTTTAGTTAATCATGAACAATACAAATTAATCAAGCAGTGTTTGCCTAAAAAAAATGTTAACTTTTATTAATAGTACTCCCTTCGTTTTCATATGATCTTCTCAAATCGATTTTTCGAATTTTAGTGTTAAACTTTGATTTCTCATAAATATATATAGAAAACATATTCATGTGAGATCTTAATAGATTCGAATCAATATATTATTTTTTTCAAAATTTTTAAAACTTACAATTAAATTTATTTGACTTTTAAGTTTGCATTAAGATCCGAAAAAAGGAAAAACTAATAAAAACAAAGTATATGTTCCTTGAATAAAAACAAAGGTAAATAAAATAACACTCGAAGAAAATAGGCGATATTAGTGTTCAGCTCACTCTATATTAATATCTTGAATTTTCCATAAGGGTTATGACGACCCATATATTTTGATTTTTCGGGTTGGGCTAGAGAAACCCGGTCTACAAAGTTAATTTAAACTGTAAACATTTCACAAAATTGAAAGAGAAAATCTTTAACCACTAAAGTAATTCAGATTCCCTCGGACTAAAGTGCCACAAATATACATGACACCTTTGTTTAATTTAATTTCCTAATCTTGCATGCTCTAATTAATATATTCCCTAATTAATGAAATGAAAGTAAATTTCATTTATAATTTTCTTAATACTAACCTAAATTTGATGACTTTTTTGAAATGTCTTTTGTAGAAATTAAGTCATAATATGTGGTTACTTTAAATAGTAAGTGTTCCAAGTGGGTGTCTTCTTCAAGCACTAGTTTTAGTAGTCTATGTAAGGTTAGTTGGGAATTTTATTCTTAATTTTTGTTTACTTTTATGGTAATGAAGAATATTTTGATGGAGATCACTATTAATTAGTATATTACCTTATATAGGTATTTAGGTATAAGATGTGTTTTTTCCTTTAATTACTTGATTTGTTCATCATTGTAACTCTCTATAGCCATTGATCTAAATAGAAGAGATTTATCGATCTACAGGTATTCAAAATAAATCCGACTATTTGACACTTATCAATTTTGTAACTTTAACCAGACTTCAAAATAGATTTATAATGTTGTAAAAAACAATGTGGACGAAAGACTTAATTTTGATATTCTAATCCGAAATATCTGACCAATAATCAACCCGATGACCCGAATGCTAGATTTATCAATTATTAAAGCAATTGATTATACTCGTATGTAAAAGAAACTTTATAATGTAGAAATAGAGTAGATTTTTTATTAAAACAATCAATACTTAAAAAGTTATAATATAACTTTTTTGAAGATGAAAATTGAAATAACACATAATTTGATAATTATAATAATGCTAGGAAATTAAGTATTGGCATAGAAATTATAGTTAAATTGATTTAGGGCACATCATAGTAGAAATGGGAGTCATAAATTTAAGGGCAAGTTCCATTTTTTTTCTTTTTTATTTTATTTATTTATTTATTTATTTATTTTTTTGTGGGGGAGGGCTTCCATTACTTGAATATACCCTTTCCTAGCTAGTCACTAACTAACTGCTCCCATTACTTTGATTTTGGCCAATGGCCAATAGGTCAAGTACATTTGGGGTTAATTTTTATTTTATTTTATTTTATTTTATTTTATTTTATTTTATTTATTTCCTTCTTGTGATTAGAATCTTAAATGGTGACAAGATGCCCCTTCATGTCTTCCATTGTAGGAGTAATAATTATTTTGGTTTAGGATTGACATTTCTTCGATACTCCATTCGTCTCATTGAATTTGGCATTATTTTTCATTTTAATCTGTCCAGTTTAATTCATATCATTTCTATATTTGGATAATAACCCATCTTTTTCTTTTAATCTCATCCATAGATTTTAACTATTTTTTAATTTTATCCATACAATTCATTCTTTCTCTTCATTCATTACTAAATTCTTAAAAATAAATTCATCCTCTTTTATGCAATTTAAAGAGGACAGAATAGTAAAGATCTAGAGATATACTTTCTCTGTTCCATAATACTTGCTACATTTTTCATTTTTGACAATTTCATATTACTTGCTACATTTCTATTTTTAGTAATAAAACAATCATATAAATATCTACTTTATCCCTATTTTTATTTTACTCCATACCTCACTAACTTTTTTTCCTCTTCATTTAAGAAAAAGTTAAGGGTAAAATAATACTTTATATGTTATGCCCACCTTTTCTTAATTTCCCGTGCCCATGCAAATGTAGCAATTAAAATGGAACGGAGGAAGTACAAATCAATCACTTTTATTGAAGTTAACTATAGACCCTCCTACTCAGTGTGATTCCTAAAATTATTGCTCCTTATTGGGCAAGCAATTGTTTGCTATCCCGTGCATAAAGAATTTGTTTAATGGTCGAAGGTTTTTCTTTTCTTGAAAATAAGAAATTATTTTTAGTTCGGAATTGAAAATAAGTAAGGAGACAAATTATATTGTTGGAGGATCTCAATTTCCACATCAAAAAAATAATAAGTGTTAACAAATAGATAAGTGATCAAACTCTAAATTAGTATGACTGTATGAGGCCTTTGAGAAGGTGCCCAAAAACAAATTTGTGTGGGCTACCAATATCACTCTAATGCAGATCATTCACGACTAGTGGGCCAAACAATAACTTCTTGTTTAAGCATTGTTTATTATACGAGCTACTTGTGAGCTATTCTCGTGAGAGATTGTTTCTCTGTGAGAAGACATTAAATAAGACGCTCATATATTCTGATAGTATATGTTAAATCAACTATTTGACTCAATATAGGTATGTCTCTCAATGAGATCATCTCAAACAACAATTTGCGAGTACTTAGGATCTTTTATCATTAATCATATAAATAAAGTCAAAGTTTTATTTAGTATTGGTTAGCTTGATAATACATCTACTATGTAATTTTACTTATTTTGTAAAGTAAGAGAAACTTTTTTAAGAAATAAGTTGTACATTTCAATTTATTAATGTTCACTCTACAATGTTATATACATTGTATTATATTTTGATTATTAATAAATTTTTATGTCTAAAACAGAACTTGCTAATTTTTACAAATTAAAACAAAAGTTCATATCAAATGTTTCAACTTTATAACGTACTTAAAAAATAAGTATAAAAACATAATAATATCTCAAAAAAATTTTATAGAAGTTTTAAACAAAAAAGTCAAACTTTTTCATGAAATTTAAGTGACTTATTACACAAAGATAGTCACAATCTATATAAATAAAAATACATATTACTAATTGTTTAATCAACCAATAGAAAAATAATACTAAATTACTAATTTAAGTCTATTATTAATTTAGTAACCAAGTTTTGAATATATGGATTACAATTGTAGTGCTTAAATTTGTAAGTTTTATTATCAATATTTCATTAAAAAAAGAGAATTTAACACATATTAAGTTTTTGGGTTGATGATGTTAGGGGTTTATTTTAATACCCAAAAATCGCAGCATATAAGTTTTTTGTGCTGCATTTTTAAATCGAAGCATTTGATATTTGCTAGGTGCTGCCACCACTAATGCTTGGGTTAAAAACCGCAACATTTAGTTAACAAAAAACGACAGCAATTGAGTATTATTCCACTAGTAAATCAAAAAAATAAATTACTCAAATAAATTTGAGTTCCTTAATTTCTTGAATGGTGACGCATCATAGTAGTCTCAATGTGATGAAATTTTCCACACAAAAAAAAAGTGTGTTGACCCTACGAGTTTAATCATCTTAATTTCATATTAATAAATATATATCTGCCATGAAAAATGACATATAACTAAATGCACAAAAAAAGGAGAAAAATATATATGCATAATGAGTGACAACCTAGCCATTTATCTTCATCGGCCATACTTTTGGAAAAAGGGATGTTTATTGGTGGATTATAGATTTGATACTAAGTCATATCTTTACAAAGACAAAAATCATAATATCTCCCTCTCTTTTTTTTATAAGTTGTAAAATGTCTCAAATTTAGTAAAAATAAGTCATCATTATCATAGAAAACTGTGATCAGGGTCCGGGGAGAGATGAATGACTAGTTGATGACAAACTCATACCCATAGAGAAGAGTGCGATCAAAGAGTCCCCCGACTCGAGAACGGTCTTCAAGAAAGAGAAACCTACTGTTGACAAATAGAATAAAAAGCATACGTACAAATAAATTAACGGCCCGTTTGGTAGATGGTAATAAATCGCGGTAATGGGAATGAAAAGCTAGTGTAATTTTGGTTGAAAAATCTCTTTGCTTCCTTGATGGCCATACTTGACAACCTTCAATATTCACATTTTGTTCATAAAATTCATTCCAATGCATTACCAATGGGAGAGGTGGTATTAGGTGGTAACGGAAATTTGTGAACAAAAAAATTTTTTGTGATCAAAGTTTCATTACCATGGGAATGACATGAAAGTTTTGATTAAATTTTACACTATAAATCATTCTCATTACCACCATTTAGTATCACTAACCAAACGAGCCGTAAAAAGAACAATGAGTGAAACCATTGCCAATAAAAAAAGAATCAGTGAAATAAATTAAAATAAAAAGTCATACAAATTGAGATATGACTTGATCTCTTTATTGACTTACTTTTATTGATAAATAGTTTTTTTTTTTTTAATTCTCTTCTACTTTTAATATAGGTAGTTGGTAATTTTTACTAAAATACAAAATCATTTTAAGCTATTCAAACTTTTACTCCCTCTGTTTTCATATGTTCTTCTCACTTTCCCCATTTGGAAATTTTTAAAAGTTCTTCCCATTTAGAATCTTTCTATTTTAGTAACCAATAGAATTCAAGGAAATTATTACACTTACACTCTAATCTATAAAAATTAATTTACATGTTAATTCCCAATGCATTTACTTTACATACACCCAATGAAATTTAATGATATTATTACACTTACACTTTAATCAATAGAACCTTTATTTTTTATATTATTTTACTCAACTCTTAAAGTATCTATTTTGTAATTATAGTTTTTATTGGTTTCTTCCCAGATTCCAAATGAGAAGAACAAATGAAAACGGAGGGAGTAGTTGTTAAAGTACATAATAAATTATGGGCATCCAACCATTAATATAAACTTTCTTAGAGATAACTCCTTTGACATGGAATCAAAAAATAATATAGTAGAGTTCGAATCTCAATCACCCCATATTTAAGTGAAATATATTTCCTAAGTAGGAAGAGGATGTGTCTGCATCTACAGTTTTAGCCCTAAAAATTCTTGTATAAAAGGGCGTGTTAAAATATACATAATATATCTTAAAACCTTAACTATCAGAGTATGCTTTTTGTTGTATGATTCAAGCTAGAATAAGAACTTTGTTGAATGATTCAAACTTATTTTATATGGAATATATTATTAATGCTACAAATTTTAAAATAATCTCAAGGAGAGTACAAACTTTAATAACTTTCACAATACACGCTTGAGCCAAGTTATTTGCTTAATTAATTAGAATCAAGCTTCCTAATCTTAAAAAAAAATTAAAAGCCTCATATATAGCTAGGTCATAAAATGAATTAAAGATATCATATAGGATTAATTAAATCGATACATATTTTTGGCAATTAAGATGAATATATTAACTCCAAAAAAACCTTTTACAACCTAGGTTATAAAACAAAAAAAATCACTTTATTAACACGAAAAAGAAAGCACAAAAACCAAAATAAAAAGGTCAAAACAGAGCCAAAAACCCAACAAAACAACTATACAATGAGACTAGCACATATTTTCATTGGTCACCTTGATCATGTACATTAAAGTATAGCACATGTTTTCTTTCATTATTACAAAATTTAAACATGAAAATCGAATTTTTCCAGTTAGAGAGCAATTACCATTTCTTCAGAAAAAAAAAATCTTGATTTGATCATTAGTTATATACCTTTCATCTCTTTAGCCTGCTACTCTATAATTAAAAAATACTCTTTCCGTTTCTTTTTTATTGTCCACTTTCCTTATTTGGTCAGTTCACTCTAATTATCCACTTTTTATTTTTGACAAAGATTTTTACTTAAATACCCCCAACTACCCCAACTTACATTATTTAAAATACCCCACCTACTACCACCTTTTCAATAATTATAATCACTTAAATACCACTTAAATACCCCAACTACCACCTTTACAATTATTATAATCACTTAAAATACCCCACTATCATTTTTCTTAATTTGCGTGTCCACTCGAAAATGGACAATAAGAAGGGGTGGAGGGAGTATTATATATCAATATTAATGTAGCTCAATATATACTTGTATAATACTCCTAACCATCCATTTTCATTGGTCCAAATAAAAAGAGTTATGTATTTACATGGTATTTGTAAACTTGACTTTCATAAAGAATTTGTAACCACAAAATAAAAAATAGCTAGCTAGGTTGGATACTAAACTCGTGTGAGTCACTATATATGAAAATAACTAGATGTAAACAAAACATCCTTTTGCTCTCTTCATTTATCATTTGCTTTTCTATTGGGTCCCACCAAAACTTTGGAACTATCAAGATATACCAAACTTGGGCTTATAGTGCCAAAAATTTATTAAGGGCAGGTAGATAGATACTATAAATGCTTTTAAAGTACACTATTCTAATTACACTACTATTTGGCTAACCATCTATATGCTAATTATATTAATAAGTACTTAATAATATGTAAATAAGCTAGTACAATGTTTAATTATTATTGTCGAAACTCAGAATATGTTGTATATACTTTATCATGTTTTCTTATACAAAAGATATTTGAGTTGAATTCTACTCATACATGGTGTAAAGCGGGTGATTATTATTCTTTTGTGACGTTGAATTAAGATACTATGTTAAATATCTGTTATCCGTAACAATACATGGGTGATTACTGATTAAGCTGTATGATTGATCACCGGATGTAAAAATACATGGGTGATTATGACCCCTCCATGTAACATAGACGCAATAAACGTAAATGAATAGTTTTGATCAGTAGGATTTTCTAGGTACCGTTGGGCAATATCTTGCTAAAGGAATCATTTCTACTAAAAGTTTTAGTTAATGAAAACTCTACGATATCTTATACACTCAATAAGTAACTTTTTTCGTTCTCTAATATTCTGCTCATTTAAACTTTTCATTCTAAATAGTGAAAAATTTAATTAAAATTTTTAATGCGTAAAATTTAGAAATTTTAAAACTTAAAATTACTTTAAACATAAAAAGTCAACAGAAAGAATTAAGAAAGACAAGTATCTTTATTTGGTTTTGTATAAAAGCAGTTTAATAAAAGTTTTCTATAGTTACATATAGAACTAATATCTCGTAAAGTCTTTGATTAATTAGTGACCATGACAACCCATTAACCATCGATTGAAAAATATTATCGTGGCTCGCTAATAAATTAAAGATATTTAATAAAGTTTGTCCTAAATGTTATTTTTTTTGCAAATAAATTTTTTTTTATTCACTAGAAAAACCAATATATATTATTAAGGCAGCAAAACTCAACCCTTTTTAATTTGTATCAGTGTGGAAATAAGACTCATCTTCTACAAAGGGTTGCCTCGTCTCACTTTTTACGTGCATACAATAAAAGAGAGGCCTAAAAGGCCAACAAACTATGAAAATTATATAGCGTCTCTGACATAAGTAACAGAGGCGAAACCAGCAAATAAAAGTGAAGGAAGCTGAGAAAACAACATTACTAACAATATATAATTAAAAATTTCCGCAATGGCGAAACATAAAATATGAAACGCGAAGTAAAGTACATGGGATGAAAATGTATCAATTAGATGACCGTGGAAAATGATTTATTGATTTATATAGTCACTCCAATCTTTTATGATTAAGACTTTTGAATTGTTCTTGTGTTACGGCTAAATAAAATTCACTTTAACAATATTGGTACGTCGTGTAATTAACTTTTCAATTAAGGAATCAACTTATTTAAAACTTAGTTAGTTGAGATTCTAAAATATAATTTGTGGCATTTGATATCATGTCAAGAACAACAAAAAAAAAAAAGTGCAAGCCAATAATTCAAATCTCCTAATATCTTAAGAAAATGTCTTTAATGAACTTGGTTTAGCCACCTAAAAGGACAAAAATAATGTGTTTTTCCACTGGATAAAGAAATTTTAGTACAATCATTAAGAAATATTTACTATTTTTAAATTACTATTTACTGCACACTAAAATAGAACTACATACCAGACTTTTTCATATCTTAAACTCAAACATAGGCGAATCTACACTTAAACATCAGGCAGCATGTGCTACCCATGATTTTTTTTTAAATAAAATTAGTTATAACATTTTCATTTTTACTATTTTGGAAATTAGGATTTCCTTCCTTCGGTCTTTCCTTTCTCACGTCTTGAGATAACAATTGTATTATTTTGCTTCTACATGTCATCAATTTGAAGTAACGAAATTTTGTTAATAATTCATTTTACAAACAAAACTCTGTAAATTTTTTTACTCCCTCATATTCCTTGATTTAGGTACATTTCTTTATTGGGTAATCGTTGATTATGTTCCATTTATATTTTTGTCATTCTTTTTTACCTTTTTACCCTTACTACAACAACACAACAACACATTTTATCAATGCCCTTTATAGAAAAAGAGAGTTTTTCACCCACTTTTAAGTGACTCCCACCCCTCTTAGATTTTAGTGTAAAACCCAAATATCCCTTTATCTATGAATAAATTTACTTTATAATATAAATCAATACTACCCATAATTTTAAATTCTGAATCCGCCATCGAACTCAAACATCCTCATCACAAACAGGTGCTCTCTTGAAAGACCTTTTTTGTAAAGACGACTCTCAAAAATCCAGTCCAAATCTATATTTAAAGTTGCAATAATATATGATTAGAATTGAACTGGACTTTTGAGAGTCGTCTTTACAAAAAACGGTCTCAAGACCAATTTGTGCATCACAAATAGTACACATACATTAAGCTACATAACTACACCAATAATAATAAGTCCACCGACAAATCACATCCATTCATCCAAATACTTATTATACTCAATAGTACACATACATACTTTAAATTTGATTTACCTTTATTTCCTTTATTAAAATTTTAATGACAAATTTCTCCCTCGTACGGCTACAATGAGTGATACTATAACTTCACAACAACCCTCTGAGAAAAAATCAATATTGTTTATAGTTTGTGTCTGTTTTACAACTCTGAAATAATAGAAGTTTCAGACACATATCATGGTACTTCCTACCAAGAAGTTCAGAGGAGTCAGGCAACGCCAGTGGGGCTCTTGGGTTTCTGAAATTCGCCACCCTTTATTGTGAGTCCATTTACCTCCCTATATATTATCATTATTATATTATATATACTTCTATGTAACTTATTTCTTCGTTTTATATTGTTGGTTACATTTTATCAAATGAATATAAAACCAATGGGAGGAGGATATTGTAATGAGGTCATAGTCTGTTAAGGAACCAACTCAACCGAAAGTTTAATCTGATGGTTGTGGCCCCAATATATGTTTTAGCACGCTTTCTCACACGAGAGCCTTTGGGCTAGAAGTGTGGATGTAGCACATGCTTGTTATATATGACATGGCGCTAAATATTCCACTTTAAATGAGGGGTAATTGAGATTTGAACCTGTGACCTGTTTTACTGGCTAATGATACTATGTCAAGGAACCAATCCAACCAAACACTTAAGCTGATGGTTGGGGGTTTAAAGTATGTTATATATACTCTTAGATTATGGAGTATGATCATGTCATTTTGTTCAATCTTTTAAGAATTATAAGTCAATCATTATATTCCTAGCTAGAGTACGCATTGTAGGTCAATTATTTTTACAAAATTAAGAAGACTATTGTTAATTTGTTATATAATGAGAATCTCATTTTGGTCAATCTTTTAAAAATTATAGGAATTATTGTATTCTTAGCTAGAATTAATACTCATTATAGGTAAATCACTTTTATAAGGTTTACATAAAAGTAGTTAATTTATATGAAAAATCACGGGTTTAAATCTCTTTTGCCATTGATTCTTTCAAGTCAATTCTTATTCACCCTTCAGTCTTTCTAGTAAAATATATGAATGGGCTGTGATAAAGTATATAATGTATTATAAATTAGCTAAATGATTTTCATCTTAATCTTTTAGTTGAGTAACTTGAGTTGCTTATTAGTTTATTACTATTACTAATGTGAATCCACATTTTTCAAATTTGGGTTTTTGTTATACAAACATATACATCAATAGATGAGTCATTCGAGTCATTAGATCTATTTCTGGTCACATATTTTGAGTCGGTTTAAAATTGGATTTTAAATGCATTTTTGATGTGGGGTCAAATCAAATTCATTTAAAAGGTCAGGTAAATATCAGATCACCAGATCTGTTTTGAACCCTTTTAATTACCAATATTATACATCATTCATCTTGAGCTTAAATGATTTTAAGTTTCAACATCTTAATAAATTCAAAATTCACTAATAAAATATTTATTTTATTTAAATTTTGGAAAAAATGTAGGAAGAAAAGGGTGTGGCTAGGAACATTTGAAACAGCAGAAGAAGCAGCAAGAGCATATGATCAAGCAGCCATATTAATGAATGGTCAAAATGCAAAGACTAATTTCCCAAGAGAAAACAACAACACTAATCCAACCACTAATCACATGATTAAGACCACTAATTCATCATTATCAGACATACTTAGTGCTAAACTCAAAAAATACTGCAAAGATCCTTCTCCTTCCCTTACATGTCTTCGATTAGACACCGATAATTCTCACATTGGTGTATGGCAAAAAAGACCCGGAACTTGCTCGACTTCTAGTTGGGTTATGAGGGTCGAGCTTGGAAAATCGAAAGATAAAATCATTAATCCATCGAACGTTTTAGTTGAATATGACCATGATTATGTAGATAATAATTCGTCGTTATCATTATCTTCTTCTTCAAACTCGGTTGTGGAAGAAGGAGGTCGAGAAATGAATGAAGAAGATAAGGCTGCATTGCAAATGATTGAAGAGCTTCTTAATTGGAATCCTCCTTCTACACCAATTACTTGAAAAAAACCTCATTTGCTGCGGTTTTTAGGTCTTATATGCTGCGGTTTAGGCCCTAAGCAGTTGTAATAACAATAGTTGCAAGTGATACGAACATATTGTGTGGAGAAATGTTAGTATCAATTGTAAGTATTATGAAACAAAATTACAAAAGAGTATAAGAAAATACTTATAATAGGGTAGTTTTAAGTGTTTAACCTAATTAAGTCTATATATATTTATAGAGTAATTATATGTTGATTTACTAAATATATATATGGTGATTTAATTATGTGAAAATATAGTTATAATAATAATATAAAGTATCTTGTATTATATTGTTGTGTCTTTACTTATATAAATTTAACAAGTGTTTTTGTTTGGATTTTGTAAAAAATGGATCTTGACAACTTAAATATGAAAGAGATAATTTACAAGGTTTATTATTAAATTAAATGGTAGAAATAATAGTTATTTCTCAAGTTTTTATACTCCCTCCAAATCATTTTAGTTGTCCCATTTCCTTATTTGATAAATTCATATCAATTGTCTCATTTCCTTTTTTGTCTATCTTTTTTTTTACCTAAATACCCCTACTTTTCCAATTTCCAATACTCAACTACTACCTTTACAATTAATTTAATCAATTAAAATACTCAACTACCACCTTTTTAGTGGACCCCACACCACCCTTAATAACCGTGAAAACCCAAATGGGACATCTAAAATGATTCGGAGGGAGTAGTAATATTACTGTTTTTTTTCTTCGATATGAGATAACTCACATGTGAGTTGACAATGTGTACTTTAATTTAATACCTTTAAAAATACGTTATCATTACTCGTATATCGTACGACTACCGACCTAATTTATTTTATTCTTTCACACATTTAATATATAAATACATCATAAATTTTTTTATTGTAATTAGCTAGAGCTTGGTGTTTAAAATTGTCCTAATTAACGACCTGCCATTTACCTGACCTTGTAAACAGATCCTATTGAACTCAACTTAGAGAAAATTTAAGTTATGTAAAAACCAAAAGGAGCATAAAATTTGATTTTAAATTGCATTGAAACACCCGTTAAAATCGACCCGAGAACCTAGATGAAGACCTAATCTAAGTGTAATTATAAACTTAATTTTCAAAGTGCATGGTCTTCGTAGGATTGTTTGCTTAATGCAAATCGTAATAATGAGTTTTAATGAAAAATAGACTAGTTTACTTAATTCAACCTAAGATTTTTTCTGTTTCCTAGTATATATATAATAATAAACATAAAATTAATTGCTTTTGTATAATAATTAAAACATTGTTTTCAATGAGGTCTCAATATGAACCTTTCGAAGTCATTGTTTTCTTTTTCATCAAAATCGACCAACAAATTAAAGATAATCCCCTATTTTTTGATATATAATTTGTAGACATGTAGACTTCGTTTTGCATTGTATGAGACCGTCTCATTATGAGTGAAGTCCACATAAAAATCTATTCTTCAATTGATTATTTTAAGATCATAAGTAATCGTTTTAAGATTAAGAGTATAGTTGTTCAACGGAGCGGGTTGACCCAATGGGTCAAGGGTCGGGTCACATTTAATGGGTCATTAGCAGTTTGGGTCAATAACATGTCGGGTCATTAACGGGCCTTTGTGTAAAGGGTCGGGCCGGGTCGGATAATTATAGAAATTGGCTGTAAAAAATATTTTACCATTTTTTTAATATTTTTTTTATATGTTATTGTTATATTCATAGTTGAATTGAGTATTGACCTAACGGTTCATAAAGTATAATAAAAAACTATTTTATGAACTTTTAAAAACGGGTCAAAGTGGGTCGTATTTAAACGGGCTTGATCCACCCCAGCCCGTTTAACATTTGACATGACCCGATCTGCCCCGACCCATTTAAGATTTTGACCTGACCCGCTCCGACCCGGCCCATTGAACACCTCTAGTTACAAGTAATCACTCAAACACTATAAAAAGTGATTATATTAAGATTATAAGTGATCAGTTTAACGTTATAAGTAATTACTTTAAAAAGAAAAATATATACATATTAGGCCTATTCAATCGAGATAATCTCATCGTAAGACCGTGTCACTTAACAATTAGTGAAACATATATCATTATATTCTCCACATTTGTAGACATCCAACATAATAATGATGAAAATGGACCCAATTATTACATTTCTAATTCAAACATAATTTTCAACCCTTTTTAAAAGTTCTTAAAATTCTTTTTAAAATTGAGTCTTACATCAATGATTGCTAGTATTATTTTCTCTAAATAAGATATGATTTTAATTTTCATTAATTCCTTTTCTCAGCTTACTTTGTAAAAAAAAAAAATAATAATAACATATGCATTAAAACGAACTTATTTTATCATAAATTTCAGCCATTATTAAGTACTTTTTCTCTTTAGTTTAATTCTCATTCATACATTTAATTGTATTTTTATCAGATTCGTACATATGTTCCACTTCCCCCATAAATTATGAGAATATCTCACTTTGAGATGGGTCCGTATAATTAGACCAAAACTCTATTTAATTACTTTTAAATTGTAAGCGGTCATTTTAACACACTGAACCTATATAATTTAAAAATTTATGTGTGTAGCAAATGCTATGGATTGGAGGGAGACTTATGTGACCTGTATCTTTCAGCCTATCTATTATGTTAGGAATTATACCTATTAATATACATGTTAAATGTTAATTACATACCTCCATATACTAAATCTAGATATAAAAAAACTTCTTTTGAGGAATTTGATGGTGACCATAATTATGGTATCTTTGATTTTATTCTCATCATGTTATATTGTTATATTGATCATAGGAAGGGTTATGCATTGTCGTCGTCGGGAGATTAAACTTATGTTTACTGCTTTATATCCTGTTAAATCTCAAATCAACTTGTGTTTAGAGATTTATAGTTGGCGTTTTTTATCTCTTTGAGGTTCGTCTTCCCCTTGTTTGCACATAAAGAGTGGGCTTGTGTAACCCTTCTTAAAAGGTGGATTCTTGTTCCATACTGATGTAACTATACTAGCTTGTATGGGCTTTATTTGGTGCAATGATAATTTTTCATTTTTCAAATAATAATAATAATAATATTATTTAAAATCAGTAATCACTTTATCACTATGAGATTGCCAATTTTTATATATTGGTCTAATTCTATTAATTTGCAATATTTTTATTCTAAATAAAATCCTCACATTTTCCACCACTTTCTTTAATTATTGTTAAAATCAATTGTTATAATTGTTTTTTAATCTTTGTACCATATTATTACATGAATTTAATAATTCATGGGAATTTTTGAGGTTATAAAATATCACCATACCTACTACATAATCCAAGTAGTTGGGTTGAAATTAATGCTCCAAAAAATAATTTGAGTAAAGTTACATGCTAGCTTAAATGTATAAAAACAAACTTACATAACATTGAGACACATCATCAAATTTTTAATCACAATTTACTATTTATTGGTGTAAGTTTCTTATTAAATGATAGTATCTACAAAACGAAGTTGATATGTCTTAATCAAAGTCCCTAATTAATTCATTACAAGATGTTGACATATACTTGGCATCAACTTTCTTGTAAATTGCACTATAATTAAACAATACAGTACACATGGGATCTAAATTATTGAAATCTATACATACTACTAAAGCAAAAAACGGCTGACATAAGCAACCTCAAAAATTGATGATGTGTCAGCTTCTTATGAAAAATTTTCCCTCCATTTTACAAGGATGACATCATGAAAGATTAATGAATATAAGACTAAGACTCTTGAAAAGCTAAGAATAATTAAGACCAAGAATAATTAGGATAATTAATTTGATGATCAATATTAAAGACTTTTAATTGGGACTATAACATATTATATTGAAATTTGAAAATACATTATTGTATTAGTAAAAATAATAATTATGAATAAGGAACATATATTGCACCATTACAATTTAAAGGGCATCATTAATATTAGTTGAGCTACAACAAATGTAGTATTCAAAGAGGTTTTCCGGAATTTATAATCACATGAATTTTTTTTTTCGTCCTAATATTTCTTCTTAATTCAGATGTAAATTGTTCTATATATTTTAAATACCTACGTTTTTTAATTCAACCTTAACAAACCACCTCCATAACCAATAATTTAGAATTTATTTTCTTTGTTTTTTAAAATAATTAATAAAATAAAAAAAATCGTGCATCGCACGGGGATAATCTAGTATAATACTATTTTTGTAATCTAAACAGGTAATCTCTTAAGAGACCATCTTTTGCGGATAATATTTCAGAAGGTGATATGTAATGTGTTAAACCACATTCATTTTTCAAGGCAAATTTAGTAGATTTGTGTTGTAAATGAAAATTATCTTTATGGATAATTTGAGAATTGCAGCTTTTATACTCCCTTTTATTCATACAAAATGGGACATTGGGTTGGGCACGGTTTTTAAGAGTGGAATGATGAGGTATTATAATTGATTAAATTAATTGTAAAGGTGGTAGTTGGGTATTGGGAGTAGTAAAAGTAGGGGTATTTAGGTAAAAAAATCATTGCTAATAAAAATAGAAATGGGACATTTTGTGTGAATTGACCCAAAATAAAAATGTCTCATTTTGTATGAATAGGAGGGAGTATTAATTTAAGGATTTGATGAATTACAATCTCAAAGTTTAGTTTTATAGCGACCAAAGTATATCAAAGTCTACACCATTTAGGCCATGTGACCGTTGACCAACCCAAATGATGACCTTTGACAAGCCTAAATGACCGTTGACCATTACTAAACACCTTTGACTTTTGTTGACCATCCCCAATCACCTTTGACTGTCCAAATTATCAATAGTACCCTTGTGTTTGTCAAAGGAATCATCTCAACCAAAAGATTAAGCTGATGGTTAAGGCCCCATGATATGTTATATACTCTAATACGCCACCTCACACGAGTTAGCTTCTAATAACATGTTAAGGAATCATCATGTTGGCTTTCCAAATTATATACTCTAATCACATTTGACTTTCCAAATTATCAATAGTACCCGTAACCTCGTATTACGTTAGCTTCTGATACCATGTCATGAAATCATCTCAACCAAAAGCTTAAACTGACAGTTGAGACCCTAGGATATGTTATATACTCTAAAGAACGCATGAAGTAGAAGTTTAAGAAAACTTTGTCTAACTATTTTTTTCCACATTTTCTCAATCTTCCATTCACAAGTTCATATTGATCAATTTTTATTTTATACTTAGTCACACTTCTTAAGTCACACTCCAAAAATTTAATAGGAACAATCCCCAACAACAGCCTTGTAATTTACTCGTTTTCATTTAAACAGCCTCCAACTTCGTTTATCCTCAACAACAGCCACCAAAGTACCAAAAGTGACAACGAAACAGCCAAGTTGCCCAAATGACCGGTTGTTAGCCTATTCTTACCTTTGACCAAAGCTAATGACCGTTGACCAAAAATAAAATTAAAAAAAAAAAAAAAATTCACTTCCTTCATCCCTTACCTTTCACCATTCACTCTTCTTCCTCCATTTCTCAATACCCAACAAGAAGAACCAATCAATTCAACATCAGTTTCATGATTTGAACATAAATTTAACAATGCAGTCACTCCACCATGAGCTGAAACTGCCCAAGCATTATCACCATTTTCAGTCAATTGCTCAAGACTTTTGATTGCATACTTTTTCCCCTTTAAACTCCCCGTTTCAAGAACCCTAATTAAAGAACCAATTACACCTGAAACAATCAAAATTCCTCTGTAAGATTCAAACCCAGAAATCACTGAAATTGCAAATGCACTTTCTTCTTGAATTTCAATCTCAATCGAACCCAAACAATTCACCAAATTCAGCACAAAATCATTAACTTCAATAACAATTTTCACATACCATTCTTCTTCAAAAATCACCTCATTTAATGAAATTAATGCTTGTTTTTTCATCTGGGTATCGCCAATTTTAATTCTGGTTAACAAATCTTTAACATAAAACCTCATTTCATCTCTAGTAGCTTCCAATTTCGGCTTCAAAACAACTAATGCAAGATTTTCAGTAACAACACCAGAATCCCTAAAAATTGCGGAAACTTTTTTCTCGACACAATCCAATTTAGAAATTACTTTATCCAAATCACTCTGATGTTGAATTGATTGGTTCTTCTTGTTGGGTATTGAGAAATGGAGGAAGAAGAGTGAATGGTGAAAGGTAAGGGATGAAGGAAGTGAATTTTTTTTTTTTAAATTTTATTTTTGGTCAACGGTCATTAGCTTTGGTCAAAGGTAAGAATAGGCTAACAACCGGTCATTTGGGCAACTTGGCTGTTTCGATGTCACTTTTGGTACTTTAGTGGCTGTTGTCGAGGATAAACGAAGTTGGAGGCTGTTTAAATGAAAACGTGTAAATTACAAGGCTGTTGTTGGGGATTGTTACAATTTAATAAAATGAAATATTATTTTTCTGTGAACTATAAGTTGATCAAATATATTCATGTAATAAATTAAACATCATTTTCCTTGACAAATGAAAAAATAAACAGTGTATCGAGTACCAGTGGCAGATCTAGAGTTTAAACTTAGTAGGAGAACAATTTATTAAAAAGTTCAATAAAATATTCAAAAAATGATAAATATATAAATAAAAATAATGTTTTCAATTGGATGTTTTGTTAAACGTAAAAAAAGGATAGTTAAGAAAAATTAATAAGGTTTTAATTAAATAGCTATTGGAAATTGAAAGATTATTTAATTGAGCATTGTTGTACAACTAAACACTTATTAAGTGCAATTAAAATCCCTTATTAGTAAAGAAAATTGATTAGCTGGTATAGGCCTTGTCTTATAACCCAATGTTCAAAGATTCAAATCCTATCGTAGCCATTTATGTAATTTTTTTTAAAATGCAATGCCCTCGCGTGAGGGCACATATTTGACGAATAAATTATGATTATGATATTAATTAATGAGGGAACCTAGATCCGCCCATAGTATCGACCCATTAGAGTGGATATGAGAATCCGAAAACTTGTGAATGGAAAAGACCAAAGAAAAAGAAAGGAACTAAAGAAAATGATTATGATATTTGGCGAATAAATTTATAAAACAATTTCAAATATTCTTACACTATTCTTATGACACAACGTTTTTTTATTAGGCGATCACAAAGCAAGATTCTTATAGTCTATTAATTTGTGTTAGATAGACTATATATATGAGACACTTTCGGTAAGACCATTTCAACGAAGTTTTTAAAATAATTTAGTAGAATTAGATTTCTTTTTCTTAATATTAGAACACGTGCATTTTATATAATGAAAAATTTTGTAGGATATTTATTCCTTTTTGAAAAATTATTTTCGTAGGGATAAAGCTAAGATGCCACAATATTGTTATTTCCATGTGGAAGCATCATATATTCTTTATGAAAAAAGAAGGTATGTATATTTGTTTTTTTAATTATACCTCCGTGCCATTTTTAATCATTTATCATTTTGGTTCGTTCCACTTAATTTGTAGTATTTCTATTTTGATTAATGGTCCAATCATTTTCTTTTAATTTCATCCATATATTTTAACTTTTTTTTTAATTTCTCCCACAAAATAATAATTATTATCTATTACTTTCTTAAAAAACACGAACTTTTTGTTTGCATCAAATCAAACATGACAAAAGGAGTACTTTATATTTACTCCTTAGTCCTTAATGCAAAGGTGTAAAATTCTACTTCTACCCCATTTTCACTTATTTAGAATAATTGGTCATATATTTTTTTTAATATTGTGATTAATATATGCAAATTATTTTTTAGAAATAATTAGTTACTCCCTTTGTCTTTAAAATTTTGTGTAAATTTAATTGCTTTTTCATACTTTTTCTAGCCTATTTTTTGAATACAAGTTTCATTAAAAATTAGGGAAATTATCAATGGTACTCCTATGGTCTAGGGTATTATCAGTGGTACCCATAAGTTTTTTTTTTAATTACAAGGGTATTAAAACACATGTATTCTTTACAATAAAATAATTTAGCAGGATATAAATTCCTTTCTAAAAAATAGTTTGGAGGATATATATGCCCATTCAACATTGCTTTTTCTATGTGAAGAATCATATTCTATGTCTATATGATAGAAAAGATATATATATTTTGGTCCTTTATAAAAGTTATTTTTAATGTTATTCTAGGGTTCAAATATATATACTTTTCTAAGATTTATTATAATTTTCACATATCAAAACGTAATTTTTTTCTAGATTGCAAAACTTAACTACTTTGAACAATTTTTTATAAATACTTTTTGAATCTCGTTAAGTTTAATAAACTATAATGAGGTTAAAAAATATTTATTGAGTTGTATTAGAAATATATCATAAAAGTAGTCTCCTAACACAAATATAGTACTGTACTATATATAGTAATCCTTTACATTAGGAGAAATTGATCGTGGATTTTTGTGAGAGAGGCATTTTAAAATAAAAAAATTATATATAAAGAGCAAAAAAGTGAATAAAATGGAGGGAGCATTTTTTAAATTTTTTTTAGAAATATTTGATAATATATATAGAAGTACTCATATTTAGTTTATATAATTTTAATCTTAATAATAAATTAGGCCCTCATCATCATCATCAACAAACCAATATCCCGCTCAAAAACAAGGTTTGGGTGAGGAAATGTGACGGACAATCCATACCCATAAAATCATATTCGATCAATGTCCATATTCCATAAGTTTATCATATTCGATCAATTAATTCTTATATGATTTATAATACAAATTATTTTAATAATCTGACATTCATAAAATCAAACTAATAATGAAATCATTAAAACAAAAAACATTCTATTAAATGTTAGGGCCTAATATATTGCATCTAGGTGTTTTATTACACATCTACTAGGTTTTTAGGGGCCCGGGGCTATAGCTTATTTATGGGCCCCTAAACTATTGTGTACACAGAAAAGTTCAAACCTTAATACTAATTGAACTAAACTTTTTGGGTGGCCTTGGGCGTAGACACGTCTTGCCCTTGCTTAAGACTGACCCTGCATCTATATTACTGATTTTGGTCGTATGGATTGTTCATTAATAGTTAATTTTCAATTTTACTTATATATCTTTTCCATTTATTTAATTTGAATTTTTTACACAACATTTTAAAATTCAAACTTTAATTTACATTATATAACAAATATAATGGGACAATATTCGCACATATATCATTCTCTAGTATTCCGATAGTTGGGTCTATAAATATTGGATTATAGATATCTTCTCTAGTATTCGCACATATCTCAAGAAGTTAAGTTCTTTACTCACTTCTCTTAAGGTACGTAATTCCCTTTTTTATAATTTTATTTTTCTTCTATATTAATTTCATAGATTATTTCTTAGACTAATTAAATTTATTTTATAAAAATAAATTTGATTGAAAACTCATAATATACATGGTATAATATTATGGAAATTAGTTTAAGTTCATGTGTTTAATACATTGAATATTTGAATTTAATCATTATCCGCTTCTTATATATAAACCAATTAAATTGATTAATATGTTTTCTATTTGTTGTTATATCACTTAATAATACTATATGTGTTCATATATTTATAGTAGAAAATATATATTTATATTTATTATGATAAATATTTACTTTATATTTATAGAAATTAATATTTGATAATTTGTTATTGAATATTTTTCAGTTTTTCGTTAGATAAAATCAGTTAGTCAAATTAGCTATCTACTATCAATTATTTGTCAAACAACCCATTGGTTGGTTATAATTTAAGCGCTTGATTATCATAGAAATGAGTAGTTACAATTAAGAATAAAAGATAAAAATTAAGACACAATGTATGATAGAAATGAGTGGTTAAAAATAAGACACAAGTCAAGTTTGTAAATGAGATTAAATGAAGCAGAGTGAAACATGGCTAAAAAATTCAAAAAAATAGTCGAACCTTTAACCTCTTGTCGCGGTTGCTCTGATATCATATCAAGAAACAAACTCAACAAATACTTTAACCTTTTTGTTATATTGGTTCTTGGTTCAAGCTCAAAATATATTATATACTCTAACAGAAATATTTTTTGCATTATTGCTAGCAATTAAGCAAGAAATATGGCTTCAGCACAAAATCATGCAGCGAGCAAGGACGAAGTAGCAATGAACGAGCTGATCAAACAAGCTAACAAAAGTCGTCCACAAGATGAGATGATCTTTGGAGGGTGGTTGTACAACAAGAGTAGTACCCAAAAACCCTTGCAACTTTTTGCTGAGAAGACATGGTCCGGTGATTTCTTTAACAAATATCCAAATGAAATTGAGGAATCAGCTAGTTTTGTTCAAACAGCTAAAAAGGAAAATGGTATAAAAAGTGCTGTCGTCTATTCTCGCAAAACAAGTGAAGATCCATTTAATCATTATGGTTATCTCTTGGCTTGGTCCGACTCTATTCAGGATGGACAAAATATAAGAAAGGTATGTATATATGTAGACCAATATAATACCAAATTCGAACCTGAGACGATCTCACGGTGAGACTATCTATATTGGATGGACCCAATATATATTTATTGTTTTTAAGTGGTTACTTATAATGCTAATGTGATTAATCGGAGAAATAAGCTAATCATATGAACTTGTTTTTATGGTAATGTGTCATGTAAAACTTATTGAATATCACAAAGAAGCTACTTCCTTCGTTCTTAAATACTCGCTACATTTTGATTATGGAAACTATTCATCGTTCAAGCTAATTTTATATATTGCGACTAATATTTTTATACGACTTACGTGATGTATTTTTGCAGACGTATGGATATTGTGGTCTTTTGGAGAAATTTATGAACATAGACTGGGACAAGATTGAAAAGAGCTTGGATGAAGCATCGTCGTCCTTTAGCTTCATTGACGCTTATACTCGTACTTCAATTAAGGCTCGAATTGTGGCTAATGTGGTTTATGCAGAGTTCTATTAATGGGATAATATATACTATAGTCCATCCTAAGTCCGATATCTAATCTAAAACAAATGTTATGTCATAAAAATGGACTAAATATTACATATATTTAAGATATATGCTTGCTATGTATATTGATATTTGGTACTTATTCCAATATTATTACAAGGGGTTGTAACTTGTAAGTGTAATATGCATGTAGCATGGCACTTGCTATAGATGCTATGAGCATAATAAATAAATGGGCCTCTTTTATATGTTGTTTGATAAGTGTACTATTTCGATTCATCATCATCGTACTCAGTGTATATCGAGTTCATGGAAAACTATGATCAGGGTCTGGGGAGAGAAAAACGACGACAACTCATACTCATACAGAAAAGAGCGATTAAAAATTCTACCGACTCGAAAAGTGTACTATTTCAATTGTTATCACTAAATATTTTCATTTTTCTCGTAATTTAAAATGTCTTTTTGAATATTTCTTGTTGTTTGGTACTTATATTAAAGTAACGAATCGATCTAATTTGGTGTCCAGAAATTGTATAAGTATAATCTGGCCTATAATCACTAATTCAATCTTTTGATTCCGCTCTTTAATTTTATTTATCTATATTTGTAATTGTCAGTCTCGCTTGATATATTCACTTTTGTATTGAAATAGTTTATCTCACATTAATAAACGAAAGATAAGTACACTTTATAATTGATTTGATTTTTTTTTAATCTTGTTTGAATTTTCTATATGGGTTTATCACCCAATTTGAGCTAAAGCTTGAGTCTTTTTAATAGGCAAGCTACTTCATATGGGAAAAACTAAGAAAATTTTGGTCAATTTTGCTTTTTTTATTTAATATTAATACACTCAATTATTGATCATTTAATATGACAAGTTAACAAGTTGCTCAATAACATGGAATTTTTTAAGTTATTTGATAATAAGATATTTTGAGTGGATGAATAATTATTGGATTATTGTATTAATATCAAGTTTTGAAAATATATGTATATATAGATTTGGAAAAATTTTGATGGTATAAGATTGTTTGGGTGATGTTGATTTATAAGATTAGTGATTTTTTTTTGCATGTTTGGGTGTGATTTATGATAGGGCTGTAAAAGTTGACCCGACCTGAATTTAACCCGAAATAAGTGGGTTTGGGTTGAGATTTTTGACCCAATTAATTAAATGGATCGATCCGACCTGATCTGTTTAATAAATGGGTTAGATTTAGGTTAAAATTTTAAACCTGAAAAATACCTATTTAACACATTTAATTAAATGTGTTAATTTTGAGTAAAATTAATAAGTATAAGCTAAACTTAGTTTATTTAATATTTTCTTATTTTTTATAGTAAATACAAAATAAACATAAAAACATAAAGTTAAAATTAAAGCCTAAAAAATTAGATTTGTTCAACGTTAAAAACCTTAAAACGAATATTGAAAAATTATAAACGAGTTAATTAAGTGGGTCGAAATCAGGTCAACCTGATTCGTTGCAGGTCGGGTCAATGTTGTGATTTTCGATCCAATTAACTAAACGGGTTGGATTTGGGTCAAGGGTTTTCTGACTTGCTTATTTATGACCCGAACCACCAAACCCGACCCAACCTAATTTGTTTCACAGGCGTAATTTATGATAGTAGCTATGGTTCATTCATGGTGTGTGAAGTTATTATTTTTACTTGACATTCACAACATTGAAATATGTCATCGTACACGGTAAACGTTCAAATGAGCGCTTATGATTCTGGATAAATGTTTGCATGGTGTGGACTTTTTTCTTTGAATTATAAAATAACCAGGATAGAAACCCGTGCAATTATAAAATGATGGTGCTTGACAAATTATTTACATACATACATTGTAATTAAAAAAGAATTAAATATAAAAAACACAAAATAGGTTTTTAATAAAAAGTTTATAAGTTTTGAAACACCTCTTTATATACTACATTCTCAGTACGATGACATACTTCAAAATCATGCCGTTTTAAATTTGTAGAAATTTTGTCTCATTTGTCAAAATCCCTGGTCATAAATAAATTAATCACTATTCTATTATTGCCATAAATAAATAAAATTAATGGTCAAAATCCCTGATCTCATTGTTATTATTACCATATTGTCATATAATTACTATACTAAACATTAAAAATCTCTGGTCAAGTTTACTCCTGCCGTATTTAGAAAAAGATTCCTGGTCATATAATTATTATACTAAACATTAAAAATCCTTGGTCATAAATAATCCTGCTGTATTTAAAAATCTCTTACTCTAAATACTCTTGCCAAAAATACTGACTAATAAAAAATTACACTTGTCACTCTCATATTCACTTGACTTTTCTATCACTATACATTAAAATTAATAAAGTGTATGATTGTTGCTAATTTGGACTTGAAAATTGTCTTTTTAAGATTCAAATCGCTTATCATTAGATGTACATTGCTACATTATCTCAAAAAAAAAAAAGATGTACATTGCTACATCGAGTAGTATGTCAAGGAAATAGTTGATTTTCAAACACTATAGACCAATTTTTGATACGAAATTATTATAAGGTAGGTTAAGGAAAGGACTAGCGAATAGAACAAAGCGGTACTATGTAAGGGGATGATACATATCATTTATGCTCCACGATCAAATATTAACATCATAATCGAAAACTTATCAAACAACTTGTTACATTGCCCAAAATCTTGGATGATTATTGGCAAGTGCTAATTTTACTCTTAATAAAAAAGGAAAAGAAATTAGCGATTAAAAATTTTCCTTCTATTTATATGGTAAGAATCAAGCTTAAGTTTCGCCTGAATAAAAACTTTTAAATTAGCGATTAAAAACATGTTCATGTTCATATGATTTCTCTCTTGTTTTAATTTGTGCATGAATGAATTCCCTAAGTATTCATATAAGATTTGTTTTCTTTATTCTTGGTTATCTTACTTGGCAAAACAAAAGGATATGCATATTTCAAAAAATTTTGTGTAAGACGATCATACTTTTGACATGCTCTCATATACGTATTGAATAGCCCACTTAATACTATTATTAGAGGTATTCAAAACAGATCCGATAATCTTAGTGTGCTTCAAGGAGTCAAAATCATGGATAGCACCAACGTATTGAAGTAAAATAAATAAAAAAATTGTATAAAATCGACAAAGTTTTGTTGGTTAAATGAACAAATCCAGAACGTTTATTAATCCAAATTGTTCTAATCTAATATATTTGCTAATGGATGATCCGATATTTACCTGAACTTAGAACCATAAAACCATTATTATTAATGTATATAGGATCCTTATTTTAAGTTCGACTACCAAAAGAAAACCTCTCCAAGAGTAATTGAATATAACTTGCTCGTTTTGCAATTAATTAGTCCACAAGACTATAATATTAAGCACATATTTAAAATATTAAATAGACACTTCCTCAAGTGGTAGAAAAAATGACCCAACAATTAATCTATAAATATTAAGCACAAATTAAAAATATAACTTCTCTAGTATTTGCACATATCTCAAGAAGTCAAGTTCTTTCCTAACTTCTCTTATCAAGGTGATTCCCTTCTTCTTAGTAATTTTATTTTTCCTCTATAATTAATTTCATACATCATTTCAAAAAAAAAAATCATAGATTAATGTGTTGTTTCAAAAAATTATTTAGTTTAGATAGCTTTTCTTTAGTTCTCCCTTAAAAGAAGTACGAGTTTAGATTGTTTGTCAGTTAAACCTCATCCAGACTCTTCCTTTGAGCGGGATATTTGATATGATGATGATGATCATTATTGTAAACCAATTGAATTGATTAATATGTTTTGTATTTGTTGTTATATCAATAAAAATAATATATATATATATATATATATATATATATATATATATATATATATATATATATATATATATATATATATATATATATATATATATATATATATATATATATATATATATATATATATATATATATATATATATATATATATATATATATATATATATATATATATATATATAATCGAGATTATATTTTTATTTATAATGATAAAAGTTTACTTGGTATTAATGGTAAGGACAAATATTTGTTTCATTTAATTTTATGATTTTTAGTGGAAAAAATAAATACAATGACAAAAAATATCTTGCTTAGTTCGAAAATAATGAATATAATTTATTATATTAAATCGATAGATAATCAAATTGCAAAAGTCAACATGTATTATGTACTATTTTAAGCGTTTGTTGTTAGTAGCTATATTCATATTCTTCTCCTAATATATATTTCAAAAGTGCTTGGTCTTTGATGTGTCCCTCTTAATAAACCCCACTTGCTTTTTGGTTGAAAATTAGAAGTAGAGAATACCATGATAAAAAAAATGCAAAATCAATTTAACTTATAAGAAATAAAAAATTGTTTTAATTAAGAGGTTAAAAAAACTATTTAAAATCAAATAACAAATTTATAATACTCCCTCCAATTCACATTAATTGTCTCATTTCTTTATTGGATAAGTTCATCTCAAATGTCTAGTTTTATTTATGATCAATTTTATATGAATTTACCTTAAAATTACAAAAATACCTTTTTTATTTTCATCAACCTTTTAAACTACCCGTTAATGCCCCTAATCAATTCTCGAGAATGTTTGGATTGGATGTAAATATTTAAGGGGTAAAAAAGTCAAAGTCAGAAAACAAGGTGAAAAAATGGTTGCAAAGTAAGAAAAAATAAAGGAGCTCTTAATTTTGTGGGGTAAACATTTATTCTCGGTGGGGGGTAGGGGATTGTATTACTTCCATAATAGGGGAAATTATCTTTTTTTTTCCTTTATTATTTTTATTTCATGTTCATTTTATCTTATTTATAATATCTCAACTACTTCAAATGAATCTCTATTTGCTTTCATTTTATTAATTTGACTTTATTTTCCCCTTAACTATTTACACGCAATCCAAGTATGCCCTAATACCTGTTAACTACTCCCTCTGTCCCATCTAGTTTGCAACATTTTCTATTTTGGTCTATCTTATTTAATTTTCATCATTTCTATTTTTGGGTGATGGCCCACCACTTTCAATCTCATCCATACATTTTTACTCTCTTTTAATTTCATTCATACAATTATTCTCTTTCTTCATATATAATCACATTCTTAAAAACTACTCTATTTCTCTTTGATGCAAATCAAAAAGGACGAAGGAAGTACTTCTCCCTTTTTAATTCCCTCTCACATTCTAGAACTAGTTTTTGGTAAAAAAAAAATATATACACCCTCCGTCTCTTTTTATTGTCCACTTTTCCTTATTTGGTTATCCCATTCTAATTGTCCGCAATCTATTTTTCGCAAAGATTTTTACCTAAATACCCTCAACTACCCCAACTTATATTATTTAAAATACCCCACATATCACCTTTGCAATTATTATAATCACTTAAAATACTCGACTACCATTTTTCTTAATTTGCGTGCCCACTCAAAAGTGGGCAATAAAAATGGGACAGAGGGAGTGATTGGCAAGTTAAACCCTAGATTTTGTGATCAACTTTCTCTTTATCTTCTCTTCTCTTAATTTGTTGTAATTTTTCCCTTTGTAGTTCAACAATGGGTTCACCATCGAAAAATACCGTTGAGTTCTATGACAAGGATGTAGAAAAAACCCTTAGGTTTTACTATCATTCTCCATCTTCATCAACACCAGTTGAAACGGATTTGAAATCGGATAAGGAATTTGATTCCGAAGGCGAAGAAATTGTAGATTTAGATGGAGATTTTGATGATATTTTCAGTGATCTAGATGAGGAGAAGGAAACAACAAAAAAAGATGATGGAGATGCCCATAATGTTCAAGGTAATACTTCCTCCGTTTCACTATATTTGCTATATTTGACTTTTTAGGCAATCCAATGCGTTATTTTGATCATTTATATATTGAATTATACACGTAGAAAAGTTATAAAAGTTAATATTATGAAAGTATGCGATTAGACATGTCAAGGAACCAAATCAACCAAAAGCTTAAGCTTTTATTTGAGTTGGTTTCTTGAATTTCTTGACATGGTATCAGAAGTCAGTGTGATAAGATGTCACGGGTTCAAATCTCAACCACCCTTTATTTAAAGTTGAATATTTAGCACCAGGTATGAGGAGAATCTGTGTTGCATCCACACTTCTAATCCAAAGGGCTCTCGTGTGAGGGGGCGTGTTAGAGTATATAACATATCTTGGGGTCTCAAGTCTCAACCATCAGCTTAAGCTTTTGGTTGAGTTGGTTCCTTGACATGCTGTCATTAATTCAATTATATCCCAAAAAAATGTCATTAATTCAATTATATCCCCTTATGTCGGTTATTTTGTTATTCAAAATGTATCTCAATTCAATTTTCTAGAAGATTAATTCTTTCTCCTTTGTGATTATGCGGTAATTATCCTTCAATTATCAACGTGAATTCATCTAAATATATATAATCCTCTTTGTATATTCTACGTTATTAATCAAAATCTTTTCTTTCTATTAAGTTTTGGGAGAAATACTAAATGCTAAGGTTAAATGGTCTAGCTACTTTATGTATTGAGAAAAATATGTTAGTACATATTAATTTAAAAACTATTATTAGTGACTTTGCATCTAAAAATACTCATAGGCTTTGATTGCTTTGATTTCAATGTTTTATATCTATATGAAATTTGATGTTTTTAAAGATTATTATGCATAATAAAATATGTATTTTTTTCCTACCTAATTTGTATTTTATTTTAAAATATTATATGTGAATTAGGGCCCCAATTTATGTCTTCATCCCAAGCCACCAAAATTTCTGAAGCGGCCCTGAGGGCTTTGGCTCAAGAAGCAGCGAGAAAGGATGAAGTAACAATGAACGAGCTGATCAAACAAGCTAACGAAAGTTGTCCAGAAGATGAGATAATCTTTGGAGGGTGGTTGTACAACAAGATCTCTACCCAAAACCCCTTGCACCTTTTTGCTGTGAAGACATGGTCCGGTGATTATTTTAAGAAACATCCAAATAATATTGAGAAATCAGGTAGTTTTGTTCAAACAGCTGAAAAGAAAAATGGTATAAAGAGTGCTGTGGTCTATTCTTGCAAATTTGATAAATTACCATTTGGTCACGTTGGTTATCTTTTGGCTTGGTCTGACTCAATTGATAAGTATGGTAATACAATAAGAAAGGTACGTATTATCATACTACTACATATACTAAAAGTCTTAGAAAATTTCAAGTGGCAATCATATATTAAATGATGATTTGGCAAAAAAACTATAATTAGTTACTTATTGATAAGGTGTTTTAATAAATGTCAACTAATTTATGACTTTATAATAAGTTTTCTTTTTAAAAAATTCTCTTGCAAGTTTAATTTGAAACTAGAAGTATTTTTGAAATAAGAGAATATTTCATGATTGAATATATTTCTCATTATTAAAATTCTCTTGTATATATAGTGGGTGAGCTAATCTTTCTATCGCCATATGGTTTTGGGAAACAATGAACCTCACCGAGTGTATATGCAAGTCAACGCTCTTAACCCGTGGGTTTGTGGACCCGAGCCCACGGATTTCCTGTCTCTACACGAGTGGGCCACGGTGAGGTTATGTGACGAATTGTCACGGTCTAATAAAAACCAATAAAACATTCAACACTTCGATCAAAAAAGCAAACCAATCGTCTAAAAGAGTTAACATGCATTTACCAACTAAAAAAGTCAACCGTCTAAAATACTGTTTTTTTTGCAGACGTATGGATATTGTGGTCTTTTGGAGAATTTTAATAAAATAGAATGGAATAACGTTGAAAAGAACTTGAATGAAGCATCGTCGTCCTTTTCTTACATTGACAAATCATTTACTGGTACTTCTATGAAAGCTCGAATCGTGGCTAATGTGATTTATGCAGAGTTCTACGAACCGACCGGTGGCCATGTACATTAGAAATATTTGGGGTGCATGTTGTGTTATTAGAATGGACTAAATAAAACATATTTAAGATATATGCTTGCTATGTATTCATATTTGGTACTTTTTCCGATATTATAAGGGGTTGTAACTCAGTAGAAAATTTGAAATAAATAAGATTAATTATTAAAAAAAATGCACAAAATAAGAGTGAAATAAACTTATTTTCATTTGTAAGTGCCTTATCCTAGAGCCCAGGTTTTATATTGTTCGCAGTTAGTAACTGCGAATAGAGGGTTGACCCTATTTGACTAAATTTTTAATTGTTCGTACTTAGTAAGTGAGAATAATTTGTTTGACCAGTTTGCCTCTGTTTGCAGTTATTAACTGCGAACAGTACCGAACCTGAGCTTTGGAACTAGAGGCGCTTACACTTGAAAATAAGTTGATTTTACTCCTATTTTAAGCTTTGTTTTATAATTAATGTTATGCATTTCAAAATTTTTAACTTGTAAGTGTAATCTGAATATAGCATGGCACTTACTATGGATGCTATGAGTACAACTAAATAAATGGGCTTCTTTCATGTTGTTTAGTAAGTGCACTATCTCAATTGATATCACTAAATATTTATGTTTTTCCTTTAATTTCTTTTTATTTTATTACTAAGCGGTTTGATATTGTTATTTTTCTCATCTTCTTTGATTTTTTTATACGGGTTCATCACCCAAATTGAGCTAAAGGTTGGGTGTTTTTAATGCGCAAGTTGCTTCATTCGGTCATTCCGATGAAAATGAGAAGGGTAAGAAGGACTCTACATCCTTAATTTCACTAGAATAAAAAAATATATGGTCACGATTAAGCCAAAAACACATAATTGTAAAAGTAATTATATTACACAGAAAAGTAATATATATATATATATATATATATATATATATATATATATATATATATATATATATATATATATATATATATATATATATATATATATATATATATATATATATATATATATATATATATATATATATATATATATATATATATATATATATATATATATATATATATATATATATATATATATATATATATATATATATATATATATATATATATATTATATATATATATATATATATATATATATATATATATATATATATATATATATATATATATATATATATATATATATATATATATATATAAAATTTTTTTGTTATCTGTAAAAAAGTATTTTTCGTATTCTTGTAGGTATTAGCGTTATAAAATAATATAATTTCTTCAATTGATTATTTGTTATTGCTCGATATCTTAGATTTGTATTATCCATACAATTGTAAGATTCAATTATACTAATGTTTGGAAAGTTGATGGCTACTTTTTTTAATAATTTTTGTAAGTTATGGGTAGCGCAATATACTGGTGAATATTGTATAACAGTTTGTATATTTTAAAATTAAAAACATATAATATTTTATATCATTTTTTTAGCTTATTATAAAAAATAATCAGACACATGATCATTTTTTTAATTAGTTAAATTAATTTCGCTCAAGACCACAACATTTCTAAAATACCTAGCTCTCTCTTAAAATTGAATGAAATATTCATGCCTATATAGACAAACTTTAAGACATACATGCAATAATGAGTTATATTTACCCTCTATCTTTAAAAAAAAAGTTATATTTACGCTCTTGTTTGTTTTTCTCATTTTCTCAAAAATAAATTTATAAAGTAATTGCATCTTTCAGCAAAATTATATTTATATATAATTTCATATTAACAAACTTTTTACATTGCACAAAATTATATACTAATTAATTTTATTTTTATGTTTTCAACATGATTGCTTGTTGTTAAATATAATTTCACATCAGTTTGATCACTTGATGTATATTCCTTTGATAAACAAAATAGAACACATGTATTCTTTACAATAAAATAAACTAGTTGGACATAAATTCCTTTCAAAAAAATAGTTTTGAAGGATATAAATAGATGCCAATACAACATTGCTTTTTCAAGGTGGAAGAATCATATTCTATATCTATATGATAAAAAACTATATATACTTTGGTCCTTATTAGTATTTTTGGTTTTAAAATCATTTGTTTTAATTATTTATTGGTTTCTTTTATGCGTTGTATTTATTTCTTACCTAGCAGGATCATATTTTTATCTTCCTTGAGTTGGGGGACTCCTTTTGGTCGCGCTCTTCTGTATGGGTATGAATTGCTGCCGTAGTTCCCTCCTCATACTCTGTCCATAGTTTTCTATGTGCGGGAATCACTGGATAGGATGATGATGATAATATGGTCCTTTGTAAAAGTTATTTTAATTGTTATTCATGTGTTCAAATATATACTTTTCTATGATTTATCATAATTTTCAATTATTGAAACGTAATTTTTTTTCTAAATCGCAAAACTTAATTATATTAACAACTAATTTTAATACTTTTGGAATTTTGTCGATAAATATGCAGATCGTTATTGTTAAGTTTAATTAACTATAATGAGCTAGCTAGGTTAAAATATAAATTGAGTTAAGAAAAAGAAAGAAATATATCATAAAGTAGTCTCCTAAAACAAATACTATATCTAGTAATAATAATTATATATAAAGCAAAAAATTGAGTAAAATGGGGAGCATTTTTGGAAAAGAATTTTTAGAAAATATTTTTATAATATAGAAGTATAATTAAAATAATTTTCATTAACTAAATCTTAATAATAAATTAGGCTCTAAATAATAAAAATATGTAGAATATAATAACATATACTATAAGTTTATCATATTAATTAACTTTTATATTATATATAATACAAATTATTTTAATAATTTGACATTATTAAATCATACTAATAATGAACTCATCAAAACTATAATACCTTTTATTAAAATGTAAGAGCCTACTATTATATTACATATTCATATTTATCAAAACATATCTATATTAATTGATGATTTATTGGTGATAATGATTCTTGATTTCCAATTTGAAAATATATATTTTCTGCATTTATTTGAATTTTCTACACCAGTTGCAGCCGCTACCAACCAGACTTGCGGAGTTCGTTACAACTGCATTCGGCCCCACCAGTTGCAGAATTATTAGAATCTTAGCTTATCCTTTTTGGAGCCAGGGGACTATTTTGGTCGTGCTCTCCTCTACGAGTATGAGTTGTCGTCGTTCTTCCCTCCTCAGACCCTGGCCATAGTTTTCTATAGACGTAATATACTGGATATGATAATGATAATTTAATTTTCTGCACAACATTTAAAAACTCATACACTAATTTATTACTATTATATAGCAAAAAAATTTTGAAGGTATACATATTCCTATAGCCGGTATTGTTTTATGCGTTGTTTGGATCTCTCAGGTGGCTGGTACATTATCTCTATCTTCCTCGAGCCAGGGGACTCAGTTTGGGTCGCGCTCTCCTGTATGGGTATGAGTTGCCGCCGTCTTTCCCTGCCCAGACCCTGCCCATAGTTTTTTATGAGCGGGATACACTGGGTTGGATGATGATGATATTCCTATAGCCGGTCTATAAATATTGGAGTATAATCTAGCATTCGCACATATCTCAAGTAGTCAAGTTCTTAACTCACTTCTCTATCAAGGTAATTCCCTTATTCTTTGTAATTTTATTTTTCCATTTTATAAATTATTTCTAAGACTAAACTTATTTAATAGATGTAAATTTGAGTAAAAACTCAAATATCATACTTGCAATTCTATCATTGTTGGCTTTTTATTTATAAACCAATTGAATTAATTATTATGTTTACATTTGTTGTTATATCATTAAATAATACTATATGTGTAATACTCCATTTATTATGATAAATATTTACTTATATTAATGGAAAATTTTCTATTTTACCTTTAGGATTTTAAACAAATAAGTAAGATTATGATTAGTATAATGGTAAAGGGGATAAATAAAATAATCTACTCACAATTTTAAATTATTTTGATACAAATAGATGACAAAATAGTCAAGCCATTTAATGTTATTATTTGGTAACTTACATGGTCTAAAAAACTTGTTACGGAGAAACTATAAGATAAACGTGTTCAAAATCAATTAGTTTAACCAATTGATAAAATTAGTTAGTCAAATAAGTGATTTTCAATATACTCTTACACGCCTTCTTATTTTTCAAGAAACAAGTTCAAGAAAAAAATTTAGTTTATGGTCAGAAAATATCATGGAACCAACTCAATCAAAAACTTGAGGAGGCTTGAAGATATGTAATATACTCTAACACACCTCCTTACACAAGATCCCTTTGGCTAAAAGCGTGAATGTATTACAAATGTTTCTGATACCTGGCACTGCATATTCCACTCTAAATAAGGAGTAGTTGAGATTCAAACTTTTGACATCTTGTCACGCTTGCTTCATAGACTTCATGCCGGTCATGTCAAGGAACCAACTCAAAAAAAAGTTATAACTTTTGATTAAGTTGGTTCCTTATTGAGTTCCTATAATCGATATGATATATACTGATAGAATTTAGAATGTGTCTGGGCAACTCAAACAAGGAGGAGAAAAAATAGTCCACTCATAAACCCAAAGAAGGCTCACTACTAAATCCAATTAGTGATAGTAGGAGTTATTCCTTGAGTTTATAAAGTGATGCATACTCTTCTCTTTCTCCAATGTGGGACAACTCACATGTTGGTAACACATGGGCACTTCAACATATATTCTAACAGAAACTTTATTGACTAGCGCGTTAGCTAGCAAGCAAGAAATATGGCTTCGGCTCAAGATGCGGCAAGGAAGGATGAATTAGCAATGAACGAGCTGATCAAACAAGCCAACCAAAGTCGTCCACAAGATGAAATGCTCTTTGGAGGGTACTTTTACAACAAGAGTAGTACCCAAAAACCCTTGCAACTTTTTGCTGAGAAGACATGGTCCGGTGATTTCTTTAACAAATATCCAAATGAGATTGAGGAATCAGCTAGTTTTGTTCAAACAGCTAAAAAGGAAAATGGTATAAAGAGTGCTGTCGTCTATTCTCGCAAAACTAGTGAAGATCCATTTAATCACTATGGTTATCTTTTGGCTTGGTCCGACTCTATTCAGGATGGAAAAAATATAAGAAAGGTATGTATAGTATGTTAGAGTATATAACATATTCTGGGGCCTCAACCATCAGCTTAAGCTTTTGGTTGAGTTGGTTCCTTGATATGGTATCAGAAGCCAGGGTGACAAAGAGGTCACAGGTTCGAATCTCAACCACCCCTCATTTAAAGTGGAAAATTTAGCGTCATGCTGTATGAGGAGGGCATGTGCTGCATCCACACTTCTAGCCCAAAGGGATCTCGTGTTAGGGGGCGTGTTAGAGTATATAACATATCCTGGGGCCTCAACCATCAGCTTAAGCTTTTGGTTGAGTTGGTTCCTTGACATAGTAATGTAACTAGAATAATTTGCCAATTACATCCTTAAAGTTTAGCATTTTTGCGAATTATAATCTTAATGTTTATGTTTTGCGAATAACAGTCACCAAAGTATAAAGCGTTCAGGTCAAATCATATAGTATTTCGACCATTTTGGCGATCAGGATTTTAGTTTAAGTAGTCGTAATTCTATGATTTTGCCTAAATGATATATATAAACTTAATTTGATATTGTAACTAGCAAACAAATAATCATTAACGTACACATGAAACTGTAAGAAACAATGATCAAAAAATATCTAAATGATTTTTTGAATATTAGAAACAAGTTGATTAGTTTAAAGGGTGTTTTTTTAAAAAAAAAAAAAAAAAAAAAAAGTTTAAAGGGTGTTTAGACGTAAATGACTTTGAGGTTTACATGCATTTTAGTAAGCTTTTGATTTTTAGTCTATTTTTTTCTTTCATAAACCGTCAATAATCAATT